>JXCR01108885.1:174057-202290 GCA_002079205.1 Phalaenopsis hybrid cultivar | reverse complement strand
AGCAATAAGAGGATCTTCTTCAGCATTATCTCTTCCTAGCATAATAACAATCCATAGGACTTCGAGGTAGCTCGCCTAGCGCGACATAAATCCTCATATCTTCTTTAGACTCCTGTACAACCATGTTGTGCAACGTAAGTCCTAACTCGCCTTAGCTTCCGAGATTGTCGTGTGACACGACGTAAATCATCTTTTCTCTGCAGGCTATTTGTATAATCGAGTATTATGCGAATGTAAGTCCCAAATAATAAAATTAGTAGGATTGAATAATTGAATAACATCATCTCTAAAAATGTAGCCACACAGTAGGATAGTTTGGGAAGTCATTGAGGGTTCTCCTCAAGATCTTTGACATCCCCTACCTTTTCTTTTCTTTGGACTCCTGAAATAACTGTTCCTACTTGAGCCACTCCTACTTGTTTTTTTTCCACGTCCTACCGTGAAAACCTAAACCTTGAAATCTTGAAGACTAGAACCACTAATCATTATTGAGAGTTTTCTCAAGTGACTCCAATCATTTGAGATGTAATTAATTATAGGGGCTTGCATTTATAGGGAAATTGAAACCCAGGTAAAATAAATCCTATTTAATCTTTGTATTAGATAGGGGAACTTGTCGGTCATACATAAAAAGGTTCGCAGACCAAACAGATGTCACAAATCTCTTTATTTGTAAGATTGGGTCTATCGCCGAGGTCTACACTTATCTTTCGGGAGGGTGTAGTATTCGCGGTATCAGACACGATTAGGCAAACTATTGGACAAATGAAATCCATTGGTCTCATTTTTCAAAAATTAAAACATACTACTTTCAAAATCCAAACTATATATCTTTTATATTTAAATTAAATCTCAAAAATTATTTTCATATTCATATTTTCAAATCTATCAATCGAAAAAGTTGACCGACAAGTACTTAACTACTATAAAAGTTTAGGGTTTACGTTTTACGTGTATGTGGCTTCGAAATTTTCGACGGCTTGGACTATCTGTGTGTCGAGAGGTTTGAGAGTCAAATTTTCACAGGATAGATTGGATTGTAGATAAGACACTACCTAGAGATTTTACCAACCTTTTTTAGGACTTTTTGATTTGGGGTATGAGCTTTCACATGAGCGCAAGCCCTTTTGATTAATTATCTCTCTCGATAACGACAGAGTACTTTCGATTAAGTCTAAGCATTTAACACTCAATAATTAACTTGTAGTAGCAGCGAAGATACATTTTAAATTGTAAAATTTATTACTACGAGCTTAAAGCGGGTAGTGAGCGAATTGATGCCAAATCCGATCAAGATCTCATGGTTCCGTTATCCTGAGTCGTCGTGGTTCCTGCTCTTCTTAGTCAAAGGAGGTAATCTACCTAACTTGGCTGAAGAATCCTTGTCAGCAACTTTTGGTTGCGTGTCCAAAGGATCCTTGTAGATTTGGGGTGGATGTTTGTCTATGGGGACAAATTTAAGTTAATTTTAGCTAACATAAGACTTTGTTTCAATCAATTGTAACTCTTTCAACTCAAATGGTAAAAAGCCATTTGGTAATATATAGATTGCCGTCAGTAGTGTTATTTGATAGCAACCACTTTATCAGAGGGTTGTGGTCAAAGCCACAATTTTGTTGGAGCTTTTGGGCCAAACCTAACTCACAGATGATTAGGACCACGTTCTTATTAAGTGCAATTATTTTGATTGTGAATATATTGATATACATGATATGACATTCGCTATTTGTGAACTTGAGTAAATCAAATAAGTAATCATATTAATTATAAATAAATAATTAACTTAATTATTTAAAAAAATAATTAAATTACTTTTTACGATTCGTGCGAGACCGCACTGCTCATGGGAGTGTAAGGATTTTTTCTCATCTCCTTTCATTCGAACTCACACACACAGAGAACGAAGGAGAGTGCAAGAGAGACGGAGTGAGAGCGAGAGATTGAGGCAAATGAAGAAGAATAGGAGAAAGAAGAAGAAGCAACAGTAAAGAGAGAAGAAAACAGAGGAGAAGGAGACGAGTGGCTCACCTGATGCGATCATTTCCTTCCATTTTCGTGGTCGAATTGAAGGGAAGATAGCTCGAGTGGCTCTGCCGAGTGCCACGAGAATCAAAGGAAAGGAGGAAGAAGAAGTAGAAGCTTGTTTGAGTACCTAGAAGGCTCGAGCGGCCTACTCAAGCGAAGAGGGGAGAGCTTCTGTGCCTTATTCGAGAGCTGGAAGAGGAGGGTGGTGGCAGATTCTCTCTGTCTAGTTGCCCGTGGAAGAGGAAGGAGGAGCTAGAGGGCTCCAACGACCTATAGAAGCTCGGACATCAGAGTGGAAGGAAGGGGTTGCACGAGCTTTGTGTGCGGGAGTAACACTGTGTGAGAAGTAAGGCTCGATCGAGCCTTATTGTTCGGTTCAACTATAATTAGGGCAAGCAGAGGAATAATAAGGTAAATTTTATCTTAATTAGTGTTAATAAAGTTCACATTTCAAATAAATTAAAATCTTGTTTATATTTGTTTAGGGCAAGTGTGGAGGTATAAAGTTAGGTATAAAGTTCAGTTTCAAAAAATTATTATTTCTTTCCTAATTAATTAATGTTTTCTTTTAAATGTGTGCAGAAGTCAACGTTTTCTTTTAAATGTTAAATGCAAGTTCACTTTTAAATGTTAAATGCAAGATAAAATGAATAAAATGTGATATACGCATGCATGTGAGAGTTACCTCTGAATGGTACTAGCAATAGATTGTATTGTACCCATGCACGAAATGAAAATGAAAATGTAAATGGAAAAGATTGGTACCTTTATGGCGGTTGGAAAATGTTAAAATTATATTTTTATCAAGTATATGCTTAGATGATGACTCCCAATTAGAAATAGTCTAACCTAAGTAAATAAAAAGAAATTAAATTTGTTTTCTTTATTGTTTTTTTTTACTGCATAAATTTTACTGTTACTGCATTTTTATAAAAATATTTTAAAAATGAGAATTATTATAATTTAGAAGCATTTATCATTTGTGTAATTTTAACTCAAATCATAATTGCTAATGTTCTTATAGGAAAATCAGCTGAAGAATAGATGAACTTCAAAGAGTACGTGTACAGACGCTGTGGAGCGCAAGATAATTGATGTCACAGTTTAGTTTATTTTCTGTATAAATGTAAATGTAAACATTTAAATATGAACAATCTATTGTAAATATAAGTTTTGTGTACAATGACTCTTTGTGCATTGGGTTTTTATTTTTGTGATAAAATAAAATTGTTAGATAGGTTTCCTCCATTTGACCGTCAGTTCTCGCCTTGGTAATTCCAAGCTCATCGGGTCGGGTCGTGACAAGAGTGGTATTAAAGCCCAATTAAGAGCAGTAAGAAAGTGACCGTAAAAGAACTATTAGAAAAAATAATACGAATAACTAAGATAATTATAAAGTAATTAAATGTCTTAGGTGAATTGATTTCGATCCGGAGGATATAGATGGTAATGATAGAGAGGCAAAGGCTGTTGTTTAACAGATCCGTGTGCCTTCAACACATATTAGTCCTCCATCCAGTGGTGCTAGCGTCCTCATGGAGGCTTTTACTCAGATGATGGTCGCAGTGACACGATTTATTCAAGTTTCTCTGACCAAGGCTAGTGGTATTGGAACATTTTAGATGGATAAATATTTGAAATTGTTTCAGGAAATGCGGCTACCACTATTCTCAGGAGCAGGAGGGTCAGTTGGGCCAGTTGAGACGGAGAGCTCGTTGTTGAGGGTAGAGAAAATCATTGATGGTTTATCATGTCCTCAGGATAGGAGGTCACATTAGCTGCTTTTGCTTTTGAGGGGAGAGCCGAGAGGTGGTGGCAGAGCCAGCTTTAGGAGAGTTCTGATGATTTTAGCCTAGTTCAATGTCAACATTCTTTTAGAAGATCTGTTGATTCTATGGATAAGGAATCTCAGCTCGTATTTCTCATCAAGACACTAATACGAAGAAAGTTTTTCTAGACGCTTAGATTTATATAGCTTCCAAACAAAATGAATTTACTCTGTTAATTTTGGCACTCTGCTTGTGGCTGATGTCTTAGTTGGTTTGGTCCACTTTTGTTGGGTTTCACTGCTCTCTTTTGTATAAATTGGCTTGATCTGGTGCCTTCTTATTGCATTGTAGTCTTATGTGACTCCATTATTAAACATCTTATTTAGCAAGTAGTCATAAATTTTTGTTTCTTCACCAAAGAAAAAAAAAACGCGCAGACAAGTGGGCAACTTCTTTTTGCATCATAAGCATAATAGATTCATTTAGAAATCGCTAGCAAATTACTTTCCACTTAATATGTTCCTTCTCTCGCATATATGCCAATGTCCTCCTTGATTATTTGAATTTTGAGAATTAGTGTTCTGAAACTTCTTCTGGCTAACTCATTGTTGTAGGGTCTAAGTGGTCAGCCATTTTCAGGACCAGATATTGGTGGATTTGCTGGTAATGCAACCCCACGGCTTTTTGGGAGATGGATGGGCGTGGGTGCCATGCTTCCTTTTTGTCGGGGGCATTCTGAGGCTAGAACTATCGATCAGGAACCTTGGTCCTTTGGAGAAGAGGTTCTCCATCGTTCAACAATGTCATAACTGCCCATTCTGCTACAATTTTCATGTTTGAAGCAAGAGGCTAGAGTTCTAAAATAATGTTGTGAGAAGCTTTAATTGGCATTCATGATATAGTTTAACTTCCTGATTAAAGTGTTTTTTTTTTGCTTTTTGGTTTTTTCAGTGTGAAGAAGTATGCCGTCTCGCACTCTTGAGGCGCTATCGGCTTATGCCACACTTGTATACACTTGTCTATCAGGCTCATAAAAGGGGCACTCCCATCATCTCTCCCACTTTTTTCGCTGGTAAATCTTCCTCTTTGAGTTTCTTTTATTTTTCACGCTTTAATCTTCAGTTGGCGTATTGCACAGATCCAACTGATAAAAAATTGAGGAATGTTGAGAATTCCTTTCTACTTGGGCCACTGTTAGTTTGTGCAAGGTATTTTTTGCTTTAAACTGGATTTATTACCTGATTATATTTGGTTTTTGTTTATGGCGCTTAGTGTTTACAGATCATAGTGCGGTCAGCTTGTCTTCTTGGTTCTTTTTTATTGAGTTTCTTTAGGCTGAGCTATGCCTTTGAATTTTAAAACATATAATGGATGGAGATATTAGAATATTTTTGCTTGTCGTAATGCGTGACACTTATTTAACAGTTAAATACCAGAAAGAGGATCACATGAATTTCCTCATGAATTACCTAATGGAACATGGTTTTTATTTATGGCACAGGTTCTATTTGGGGCAGCTGTAGCTTATCAATAAGCTGTTGTGTAGCAGCTACCCTGGGAAGCTGCTGCGGATAAGTTGGCTGACAGTTTGTTTTCTATGATTTGAAAACAGCTGTGTGGCAGCTGTTCCTGAGCAAATGATCATTCTGCTCCTGTGTAATAATGCTGTTTGTAACCGAACTATCATAACTATATATATGATACTTCAAAATCAAAAATCCACTTCAAAACAATTCAAAAATCCAGATAATCGTATCACTTAACAGTGAGTATCAAGATTGCTAAAAAAAGTAAAAAAATTATTAAGATTACATTTAAAAATATGATAATATTAATTTTAAAATACAGACGACGATCTTCATGAGCTAAGCCATCCTCCAGAGATGTTATCAATTTCCGACCATTATCGACAGTGGAATCCGCCAGACCGTCTGCCCACTGGAAGAAATCATACTTCTTCGTCATTCTTTGCGGGCACTGTAGAGCTGCCTCTCGTAGCTATGCGCCTGACGTGATGTAAGTAGGGAAGTCTGAAGTTCGTAATGACAACAATAGTCGGGCGGTCCCTGAAATCTCGGAGCTCATCTTTCCTAAATGGTACAAATGACAATCCATAAGTCATAACATGAGTTGAAATTACTCAAAAAAGTAATTAATTATAGTTTTTTGCAGGTGTGAGGTCTCAGATAACTCAGTATATTAATCAATAAATCTGTCACTACAAAAATACATTAAACCTTATAAAAAAAAGGAATCTTAGTTGTTTTTAACCCACGTAAAATCAAACTCGTGTGTATCACATATACAAATCACTTAAAAAGGTCATCCAAAAGATAAAAAAAACATATTATCAAAAAGAAGGGAGAACTTGATTGTCTGTATTAAGATTTCACACGTGACACCAATCAACGACTAACAAACCATTCAGAAGAACCCATAAGGTCAAAACGTCTCATCATTGGCCTCTCAGACCCACCAATAGAAAAACAAATTAAATGCAAATGAAAAAAATCACATTTGAATAACGTAAAAAACCTTAACAATCAATATTAAATATACAAGGAATGAAAATAAACATGTAGAAATTGATAAAAGAAGTAATTACAGTTTTGTGCAGGTGTGATGTCTCAGAGAACTAAATATACCAATTAACGAATCCGTCACAAAAAAAAAAAAAAAACAATAGACCTTGTCAAAAAAGGATTTTTGGTTGCTTTTAACCCACATAATACAAAGTTCGTGCATGTCACATATGCATATCACCAAAATAGGCTTTCAAGAAGAATCTCAAAAAACACTGCACCGAAAAGAAGGGAGGAATTTGGTTGACTTCATTGGGATTTCATATGTGACATCAACCAACATCGACTAACAGACTATCTAAAAAAACCCATACGGTCAATCGTTTCATTATTGACTTCTCTAAACCACAAAAAAAAAAAAACAAATTAAATGCAAATGGAAAAAAAATACTTACAAAAAGTGTAAAAAACCCAATCAATGTTAAATATAGAAGAAAATAAAAATAAACATAAACTGAAAAAAATATAAATAGTACTGAATAAAGTACAAATAATAAAATAGCAAATGCTTCAATCATCCTCCTAATATCGCATCAATATTTTGTTCTCTCAACCCTGTCATCTCGCTTGCACCTTCCCTTTCTGTAGTATTGTCGGCCAACTTTTTGCTTTCGAAAATTATTTTTATAGTTTTGAAAAGTAGATGATTTAATTTAACCTAAAAGATATATACTTTTATGAAAATAGTGTATTTTAATTTTGAAAAATGAGACCGACTGAATCTCATTTGCCCAATAATTTATATAATTGTGCCCGTAACCACGAATGATACACCTTTTCGAAAGATAAGTGTATCCCGCGGCGGTGGATCAAATCATACAAACTACGAGGTTTGTGACATCCATTTAGTATGCAAATCTTTATGCGACTGACAAATTCTCCTATTTAATACAAAGATTAAATATGTTTTATTTTACCTGAGTTTCAAGTTCCCTATACGGGCAAACCACTATATTTAATTATATCCCAAGTGATGTGAGTCACTTGAGAAAACTCTCGATAATGATCAGTGGTTCTACTCTTCAAGAATTCAAAGTTCAGGTTTTCAAGGTAGGACGTGGAAAAACAAGTGGGAATGGTTCAAGTAAGAGGTAGGGGGTATCACAGATCCAAAGGGGGATCCTCAGTGACTTCCCAAACTGTCCTAATGTGTGGCTGTGTTTTAGAGAGGATTTTATTTGAATGTTGAATCCTGTCAATTTTATTATTTGGGATTTATATTTGCATAATAACTGATTATGCAAATAGTCTGCAGAGGTTAGAGGTTTTACGTCGTTTTGGACAATAACCTCGGAACCTAAGGTGAGTTAGGACTTACGCTACACAACATGGTTGTGCAGGGGCCTAAAAGAGGGTGAGAAATTATATTGCGCTAGGCGAGCTACCTCGAAGTCCTATGGGTTGTTTAAGCTAAGAAAATTTAACTGATGAAGACTCATTTTGCTGTTATAGAATGACGACCACCTCCACCTGTAGTCCGCTCCAAACTCTTTATCGCGCTGCTCACGAAGTTGCTCCGAGTTTCTCGTCGAAGTAACAGTCCTAAAGTCTAAAGTTCAAACAATTTTACCAGTGTGTTTCAATGTCTCAGTTTGGTTGTCATTGGGAGGGTTCAAGTTGATTAGAGCGACACCAGTTAGGATCCCAGGTTCCATCATTCCGGTATCACTATTTTCTTTTGAATTTAGTTTAAACAAGTTGTGAAACCCATTTAAACTGGAGAGATCTCGTTAGCAACCGTGGGTTACCTCCTCTGAGGGACTACTGTAAATTCGAAAGAACGTATTATGTTGTTTTTTTTTGTTTTGAAAATGTTGTTTAATTTTGAAAAATCATTTTATTTTGAAAGTGAGATTGAATTCAGTACCTGCATACTATGTTAGAACAAGAGTAATTGCAATAAAGAAACAACAACAAATAAAATGTACCTGCGTACGTGGCGTATCTGCTGCTGCTATTCCTGTTGCATGTTTAACTCACAAAACACAATATAATTTGCAGAGAAAAGAAGAAAACAGTAAACAGTAGAATAAGTTTTAGTAACAGCTAGGAACTCCAAACAGGTGATCCTAAGGTTTTCTACAACTATTGACTGCAACTAATGAGCTAGTATGGTGATCCTACGACCTTCTACAACTCCGGTAAGCAACTAGCAAATGTGTACGGTGATCCTACGACTCCGGACAACAGCTAGGAATTTTGAATAGCGCCTGTACGAGTTCCTATGAACCCAAACAACAATGGGCTGCACCTATGTGGCTTCCTACGAACCCGAACAGAGGTGGGCAGCAACTAGATTGCTTCTAGACGATGGTGGACAACTACTAGGTGGCTACGGACCCAAATCGTGGTAGACAGCTCCTAGGTGGCTTCCTACGAAACCCAAATCGTGGTAGACAGCTCCTAGGCGGCTTCTTATGAACCCAAATCGTGGTGGGCAGCACTCTACAACAGTCCTATGACACTGGGCAACAACTAGAAACATTTGAGCTTCCTACGACACTGGGCAGCAACTAGAAGCATTGGACAGCGGTCCTACGTCTTCCTACGACACTGGGCAACAACTACAAAAATTGGACAGCGATCCTACAATGCTTATAACACTCCAAATCATTAATTCCAGCACTTTACAATACTCCTATAACACTTATAGCACTCCAAATTATTAATTCCAGCACCTCACACCACTCATACCGCACTCTATAGTGACTGACAGCCTCAAACAACACTTATACAATGACCTTTAAGCTTCCTACAACACTCTATAGTGATTAGCAGCCTCAAACAACACATATACAGTGATTAAGTTATTCAAGATCGACCAATAAAAGCACCTTGAAGCAGTGATCCAGTTGCCAAATGAATAAAATTGTGCATCAGACTATTACTNCTTACCTAGGGTATGTTCCTAAAACCTTGGGAGGTTACACTGCAGAGATTAGGTGGATGGACTCTCACCTAAAGTGTGTACTTAAACTCTAGAAAGCTTACACTGAGGATTAGGTGGATGGGCTCTCACCTAAGGTGTGCACTTAAAGTTATAGGAAACCTACATTTAGGATTAGGTGGATGGGCTCTCTCCTATGGTGTGCACCTTAAATTATAGGAAACCTATATTTAGGATTAGGTGAATGGGCTTTCACTTAAGATGTGTTCCTAAAAGTCTAGAAGCCTATGTTTTAATTTGTGTTTAAAATGATTTAAGGTTTTCTATATTTTCCAATTAAATCATCAATCCTCATTTTTATGACTTAACCATTTAGCAAAAAAAAGTAAAACAAACAAAAAGAAAATGTTGATCCACTTTCAAAACTAATAAATTAAAAAGGAAATAACAAGTGAATCAACCTAAAAAAAAACGTGTGAAATCTTTCAACAACTGTAATTAAATAGACTCTCAAGAAGAGTACTTAAGTTTGTTGCAAGACAATGCACAAAATCGGTCTGAATCGACACATAAAGTGACTCCAAAACAGCGATCAAAATCAACCCAAATCAGCACCTGTAGTAGCTCCAAAACAGTGCGTAAAATCAGCACATAAAGTGGCTCCAAAATAGTGTGTTAAAATCAGACTATTGTGTAAGCCTCAAAAAATTGTTGTAAGCCTCTCTAAATCAGCAAGCAAAAGCACCCCAAAACAGTGTCGAAATTGCCCCAAAATGGTGCCCAAATTATTTCTNAATGTGTGGCTGTGTTTTGGGAGAAGATGTTATTCAATAGTTCAATCCTGCCAATTTTATTATTTGGGACTTCCATTCGCATAATACCCAATTATGCAAATAACTTACATAAATAAGAGGGTTTACGTCGTGTCACGCGATAACCTCGAAACCTAAGGCAGGTTAGGATTTACGCTGCACAACATGGTTGTACAAGAGCCTAAAAAGGTAGTGAGGATTTACGTCGCACTAGGCGAGCTACCTCGAAGCCCTATGGGTTGTTATTATACTATGAAGGGATAATGCTGAAGATCTTCTTGTTGCTCGGTCTGAATCCCTCGCCGTGCTGCCCATAAAGTTGGCTCTAAGCTTCTGCCGTCGCGACGGCACCAGGGTTTAAGTATTTGAGATTGGTGATTTGTGCTTCACAGTTTTGGTGTCAATGTTTGGTTTTGTTTTGTTTCGATTTTAATTTTGCATGCAGAATAAACAAATCGCAGGTAAATAAAAATGTACTTAAAAGGTAAAATGCAGTAAAGTTAAAATGTTGTAGATAAACTATAAAAGCGTACCTGGGCATCTGCTACTGTTACGTTATTAATGTTGCAAGCATAGTATGATTTGCAACATATTTAAACATACTTGCAAGAAAAATGAATAAGGCAAGAAAACCCAGCATGAAAGTCATAAAAACTAGTAGAAATCACGAGCAAAATAAACATGTAACCACATATGACAGCGCAGGACTGGGTATAAGACATTGGTAAAAGTGGGGGCACAGAGCTGGGCTGTGTGCTTCCCGACCTTGAGTAAGAGTAGTCAACTTGACAATCTACAGGAGGTAGTTCTTAACCTCAATCCAAATGACTAACCATAGATTTTTATAAATTTTCATAGAAAAATTATTTGATTTTCATGCAAAAGCTGTTGTTTAAGTCTTTTTTATGCAAGTTCTTTTTAACATGCAAAAGGGATTTTGTTTTATTTTCGTAAATATTTTTGTAAAGTCATGCAGTCCACAGGTTAGTCACTCTAATCGTGCTAGAACAACTGTCAACCTAAGAGTGTCGGGGGTAACAATCTCACCAAGAATCGACGAATAGTATCATGGATCCTTCCTCTCTCTTATAGAAGATCCTTAAGGTAGGAGATATTATTCTAATAATCCCACTTCGTATCTCTCGTTTAAGCACACATAAACAATGTCGTCATCGCCCTCGCCACTTAGACCCTAGACTCATCCTAGTCTGATGATCCATATGTGGCGTTAACAACTTTTCCCAATTTCCAGAAGAATTTGAGTGTAATATTCGAGCTCAAATCCCGGTGCACTGGGTTTCATTGTAGGTTAAGTCATTGAGGGAATTTCACTGTTGATTTAATTAAGGAAGCATGAGTCACGTCTTGGTGCATCATGTCTAATGTCTTAGTCAGTTTGTGAATTAGGGTCAAGTGTCTAATTTCACTGTGCATTCGAGGATTATGTGAATAGACTCTTATCTAAGGTATGTTCTTAAAACCTTGGGAGGTTACACTGCAGAGATTAGGTAGATGGGCTCTCACATAAGGTGTGCTTCTAAAGACTAGAAAACCTACATTGAGGATTAGGTGGATGGGCTCTCATCTAGGGTGTACACCTAAAGTCTAAGAGGTCTACAATGAGGGCTAGGTGAATGAACTCTCACCTAGAGTGCGTGCTTAAGCTCTAGAAAGCCTACACTGAGGATTAGGTGGATGGGCTCTCACCTAGGATATACACCTAAAGTCTAAAAGGTCTACACTGATGACTAGGTGGATGGATTCTCACCTAAGGTGTATGCTCCTAAAACTCTAGGAAACCTACTCTTTAGCTTATGCTTAAGGTGATTTAAAGTTTTTTATATCTTCCAATTAATTAAATCATCAATCCCCGTCTTTATGACTTAACCATTTAAAAAGAAGTAAAACAAAAGAAAGATGAGGCAGACCCACTTCCAAAACTAGTAAAGTCAAAGGAGAAAACAACGAGTGAATCGACCTAAAAGCGTTTAAATAACAATCGATTAAAACCCAAAACAGTGAACAAAAAGGGGTCCGTAAAACAAATTCTAAACCGCATGTCAATCAACACTTAAAGGCTACATAAATCTTGCCAAAATAGTGCGTAGATTGCCTCAAAATCAGCCCACCAAAATGTCTCAAAACAGTAATTAAAACAACCCCGTAAATGATGGATTTAGTGCCTCAAAAACAGTAGGTAAAGCTCCCAAAATCAGCCCTAAAACAGTAATTTTAAAATTCCCAAATAGCTCTCATGTAAGATCAAGACATCAATTTTAAATATCCCAAATTCAGTTAGGAAATTCAGTCCAAAATAGTGTGTAAACTCTCCAAAATCAGCTAACAAATTGTCTTTAATATAATAGGTGAATCAGTTGACAAAGCCCTAAAAATCGCAATATTTAAATCCACCAAACATGTAAAACAGCCCCCAAGGGAGGCATTCGGAAATGAAAGAACATAAGACTGCAAAGAAGCATTCAAGCCCTGGAATAATGGTCATCTCGAGCCTCGTAGTATTCCTTTTAGAGAGCTCGAAGTACGCAATCAACAAATGAGCATTTAAGATCAACAAGTAAATGATCATTGGAATCTCATAATGTTTGCATTTAAATGCTTGAAACATAAAATCAGCAACATAACATTTAAGATCAACATGTAAATGGTTATTGTAACCTCACAATATTGCATTTAAGTACTTGAAACATAAACCAACAACGGAGCATTTAAAACCAGCAATAACGTATAATCAAAATAGTGTTTATAATTCTCCAAAATTAGTAAGCATGTATGGCCAAAACAACATTTTTATTCTTCCAAAAAAAAAACCGCGAGTTTATAAGGCTCAAAACAACATCCATGTCATTCTAAAACTTTCAATTCAGCAAGTAGGCCTACAAAAACTGAAGTTTATGTGTATTATAAAAGATAATGCATTTCATCAAACAATTCACGAGCTAACTTAATATCTGTAGACTTCATGAACATATTCATCAACAAATTCCTCAGCAAAACTACTATCCTTAAATTCAAGAGCACACATCATGAGACCTGCCCTTCCTCCAACAATATTGATACAAAAATGAAAAAAAAGGCATAAATTTCATGAGATACCAATCCCCCAAATACTTGCATTTTTCAACTAAAGCATAAATTCAACTAACATTATTCAATGAAAACTGTTAAGGAGATCTAAAAAAAAAACAGTCTCAAAGCTCATAGAGTTCAACACCACATTATATCACCAAAACAACTTTTTACCCTTTCATGCATAAACAGTGGCATTTATGTAAAAAAATAAAACAAAGCAAAGAAAGAAAAGAGGAGAAACCAATTAAAAAAAACAACAATTTAGATGTTAGACAAGTAAAAACACAAGATTGAATGGTAAGCTTGTAAATCTTCCTTTTTTTTATTTTTTTTTATTTTTAATGCCGCAGCAAAGAACGAAGAGGAAGGGGAGGAGGTATACCTGGCCGAAGTGTCACCGGGAGAAGTTCTTCGGTGGGAGGCACGCTGGAGAAGAAAAGGAGGAAGGAGGAGCTGGTATGGGTTGTGAGGGCAGTATCGAGAAGGAGCAGCAGTGCTTTTTCGAACAGATGTTCGATCGGGGGAGGAGAAGCAAGCGGGGTCTGCGTGGGAGGAGCAGAGCTTCTTTGGTGCTTCGAGCGCTTCGATCGGGGGAAGAAGAGAGGAGACGGGGTCGAGCGGGGGTTTCGTTCGATGTCGCGGGGGTTCTTCGGCGCTGAAAGATCGTTGCGAGGGAGATGAGCAGGAGCGAGCGAGAAGAAGAGAGCAGTGGGCTTCGGATCGTACGCGGGGAAGAAGACGAGAGCGGGGATTTCTGGGCGAGCGGGGAAGATGCGGTAGTGGGAGGCAAAGCAGGTCGTGGTCTTTGGCCTTCGGTGTAGAGGAGAAGCTGGATCGAGTGAGGCTAGGGCGAGAGAGGAAAGGTGAGGCCGAATGTAGTGCAGGGAGGCGAGCTCGCAAAAGGAGCAAATGAGATTGAACCGAAGGAGGAGGAGCAGCTTTTTGGTGACTNGCAGGGAGGCGAGCTCGCAAAAGGAGGAGGCGAAGAAGAAGAGGGGCAAATGAGATTGAGCCGAAGGAGGAGCAACTTTCGGTGACCGCCTGATTCGAATGCCAGGGAGAGGTTGTATAGCCGAAGAGACGTTACGGGAGGCGTTGGCGGGGAATTGAATGAATTCCATCCAGGGACAGTTTTATTAGGTAAGTAATAATCCCTAATTAGATTTAATTAAGATGAAATTATGTGGCTGATTTGAAATTTAAAAATTTGAAATGGCCCTAGCTCGTGTTCAGCCTGTTTCGAGATCAAATTGAACCGTGTCGAGCCCGAACCCATGCCATGCTATTAAAAAAAATGCATCAATTTTCGTGTTGTTTGTGCTCGAGCTTAACCCTAGCAATATGGGAGTCCTTCCTAGATAAAGTTGACGTTCCGGACGCGTCGGCGCAGTCCGTTTCTTCATCTGGGGTCGTCCGGACGAGTTTACCGACGGACGAGTCAAATCAAGTCAAAGTCGTGTGTGGTGCAGTGAGTGCGTGAAATACGGCGTTTGCGAGTAATCGAGTCACAAAGGGTTCACCTAAGGCTGTTTGATCCTATAGAAACTTCATTTTCGGGCCCTCTACATGTTGGTCCTTAGCCCTTGCAACTAGAAGTTGAGTGCTTTGAACCACCGAGTTCTTCACAAAAATGAGTCAAGAAGTGGTTTGAAGTTCTATGGGAGGTGGGCTCCATTGCTAGTCCTCTAGGATGGTCAACAGGAACTCCTAAGGCTAGATTTTAGGTTCTAAGAATAGGAGACTAAGACCTCACTAAAAATGAAGTCAACAACGAGACGAAATGAAGCTGTCGGGCAGGGATAGGCGTAGCGTCGAATCAGAAGAGTACGGGGGAAATTTCTGTCGGGCAGGGTGATAGAGGCGTCGTCGAGCAATGAATGTGATGAGGTCGGCGTGCGAAACAGTTGACGTCAAAATTGTGACGCAGACACGAGCCGCAGTCGGCGTCGAAACAGTGCGCGAGTCGATGACGACAGGAAAGACGCAGAAGACGAAGCCGGAGAAGTCGCAGCGAGGAACTGATGCGAATTGCCGTAAAAGTTGTTAGGGTTTGCCATGAGTCGAACCCCTAGCAGAGCTGATAACNATCACTGATGTTTTGCTCTGAGACACATTTGTGGAAGTTATGAAAGGCACTGACTTTGTTTGCAATTGGTGTTAGGTTAACATGGACATTTCCTTACAATAAACTTTTCTGCCATGGACAGTGCATGAACAACAAACGAATCCTTTTCTAAGCTTAGAAAAATTTTAGCAATTGTTTCAAAGTAAAACATTGCCCATGTCTTTTACTGGTTAAAAGAATGGAATGTATATTTTTTTAGCTATGAAATAAGAGTGATACTGATTGGGGCAAAAGAATTGGTTCTTGCAGTAAAAATTATGAATTGTGGCTTACCCCCGGTATTCCATTTTATTTTATCCCAATGTGATTCTGATTCCTTCTGTGTTGGAATCCATTAGTTGTTTGTTGAACATGCGTCAAAGTGTTTGAAAGAATTCTTCTATCTGTAATTTTATATTTTTTGCTTGCAATTCATGACTTCCACCTCTAGAATTATTCCTATGATCCGAATTTCTGTTCTTTTTCAGTTTTTGATTATTACTGTAGATGGAGATGAGAACATTGATCTGGCATTTTTACTACCAGCTTTCAGTGTTTAGGGCTTTCAACTAACTATGTTTTATTTTTCAATTCTGGGGGACTGATTTTTTATTTTAAATTAGGTATTAAGGAATGTAACATGATCTATTTTTTTAAGAAAGGGTTACTTTTCTAGTTGGATATTCTACGAGTGTCGTGTAAGTTAATTGCAACTTTTGTGTGATGTCATTGATCCAGGAGGATTAGAATAGTTGGCTATCAGCCTAGCGATAAGGTAGGAATAATAGCTTTCAGGCCAATTTAAGGAAGTATGCTAATGAGAGGTGACCTAAGAGGTAAGGCCATTGTTCTAATTCTGTGGTGGTTTTAAATATGTTGGATCCTTTTATATATTGTATACATGATGTAAGGTGTGTATATGTACAAGAAAGGAGTCCTTGTTGATATGCTACAATAATTTCAGCTAGTTTTTAAATAAAATATTGCATTTGTTTCCCGTGGATGTAGGTCAGTTGACCGAACCACGTAAATTCATGTGTTCCCTTATCTTTACATTTCTTGTTTGATTTATTGCTTGCAACATGTTTATATCTATTCTTTCATTTGTTTAGCAATGTTTAAATTCGCTATATTAATTCATGTTGAATGTTATTTTTTGGTGGTATTATTAGCAAGGCTAATAAAAACAAAAAGGTTGTCACTCCTGCACTTTGGGAGAAGGACATCAAATTAATATTTTGTAATCTATGCATACGTGAAATTGATAAGGGAAATAAGCCAACAACATTTTTCAATAAGGAAGGTTGGGATAACATCGTTAGCAAATTCAAGGAGATGACAGGTAGGGAATATGATAGACTCCAATTGAAGAATAAATGGGAACAGCTTAAGAAAGATTGAAAACTGTGGAGTGATTTGAAGCGTGGCTCCACTGGATTAGGATGGGATCCGGTGAACAGAGCAATTGAGTCGTCAGAGGAGTGGTGGCAAGAAAGGCTTATGGTAAGATATTATTGAGTCATTCTTTTTAATTTTAATAAGTTCTATTTTTTTATTTCTAATAACCATTCATTCTCTTTTGCAGATTGTTCCTGCGGCAAAGAAGTTCAGATTGGCTGGGATTGAACCAGAATTGGAGGGCAAGTTACAAATGATGTTTGGTGGGATGGTAGCTACGGAGAAATTTTCAGTTGTCCCTAGCCAAACAGTTTTTGAAACAACCCCCGAGAACGTGGTCGTGGAATTGTCAAATGATTCTGCAGAATTCCGCAGTGTTAAGCAACCAGAAATTCAATCCGCAAACCGTGTGAAGCGCCCCCAGAACGAAAGCAAGAGAAAGAGTGGACATGCATCTATGAGGGAGCAGCTCTCATACCTAATGGACTCATCTAATGATGCCCCTCACAGAGTTCAAAAAACCTCTGTTCATGAGGTCATGGACTTCTTGAAGAAGATCCAGAATTTACAGGGGATCATGATCTTTTCTACTTTGCTGTAGACCTCTTTCGTGATTCCCTCCATCGAGACTTCTTCACAGCACTGAGCAAAGAGCGACGACTGGACTACATACGCTGTTATTATAACCATCGTGACTTGTGTAGTTGAGCTCCTCATTAGTTGACATTGTGGTTGTTTATGATTTGATAATAGACTGATGTACTTCATTCCATCTATGATTACTCCTAATAGTAGACTTTTTCATTTGTGGTTGTTCGTCATTTTTATGAAACTGATTTACTTCATTCCAAAGGATGTTTAAGTTATTTGTTTTCCAATTATAGTTCAAATGTGTGGTTGTTTTATTCCATCGATGAGCTTAACTGTATTTCAAAGTATAATGTATAGTTCATACTGTCATGGACCCAAAGGAAGTCCAACGCCGATGTCGAAATGCAGCCATAAATATGCTAGTGCATTACTATAATGCGTATGTCGACCGTGAGCCGTGTTACACATCATCTCAGATTGGAGACAAATGGATGAAAGAAATGATTTCAGGACACCCAACGAGATTTCAAAACATCTTCCGCATGTCCCAGGGTGTTTTCAGTGATCTATTAGTAGATTTAAAAACATCTCATGGACTTCACGGATCTTCTAGGACAACAGACCGTGAAGTATTGGGCATAACACTTTACATTTTATCACAGAACGATTCAATGCGGGGAGCCATAGAACGCTTCCAACACTCATCTGAAACAATAAGCAGATATTTCTCAGTTGGTTTGAGTTCTCTTGTCAGTCTAGCACAAACCTTAATAAAACTCACAGATCCAACGTTTGCAAGAACGCCAGTAGAGATTCGCAACAATGCCCAATACATGTCATATTTCAAGGTAGACATTCATACTTCAAATAAATATTATTGGATTATATATTGAAATGATTTCACTTATTCGTAAAGGATTGCATTGGCGCAATCGATGGAACGCACATTCATGTTAGGGTGGTCGGATAACGAGAAAGTTGCATTTATCGGCCGTTCCGAAACTACAACTCAAAATATCATGGCAGTATGTGATTTTAACATGTGTTTTACATTTGCATTGGCTGGATGGGAGGGCAGCACACATGATAGTAGAATTTTTAAAATTACAATGAGAAATCCGGAGTACAATTTTCCTCACCCACCGCATGGTTAGTTCCTTACTACAAATAGATTTTTGTTTTGTATGCTCACCTAAAGTTTATAAGTTCTCAGGAAAGTACTATTTGGTGGATGTTGGCTACCCAATGCAGAGGGGGTACCTTAAACTCTATCTTGACACAATGTATCATATTCCCTATTTTTAGAGAGTCAGCAATCGTACAAGAAATAGAAAAGATGTCTTTAATAAAAGACATTCATCCTTGGCATTCATCCTTGCAAGGCGTAATTGAGATGACTTTTGGAGTTTCGAAGAAAAAATTGGTCATACTTCGAGATATGCCACCTTATCCATTTTCGAAACAGGTGCATATAGTGTTAGCCACTATGGCACTTAATAACTATATTAGGCGGCATCCAACTCGAGCTGATGTTGATTTCGAGCGTATCGAGATCAATGACAAGGAAGTGCAAGTCGAAACTTTTGAATACCGCATTGGCCAATCTTTATCACGGGAGGAGAACGACAATGCCTCAATTTGCATGAAAGATGGGGAGGGTGTGAATGAAATGGCAGCCCTTCGTGAGGAGATCACTACCTCATTAGTTGGAGAGTGATTATTTGGATTCATATCTGCTATAAACACAATATGATTTAGGGTTTGTGTTTGTTTTCAAACAAATATTTCAATTTTAATGAGCTCTTTTCTCATTACCTAATATGTTACTAATTATATTTTATGTTACATTGCTTTTCAGGATAATATGAGTTCAAGGATGTCCGCTACCTCCCGACAAGTGGTTTGTCATTGTGGCCTGCAAACCCCACTTTTGACCTCACAGCAGGCACACAGCTATGGTAGGAAGTTTTATACATGCCCCAAAGCATTGCCAATCAATGCAGATTTTTCCGATGGGCGGACAGTTTCTCTGATGCTGAGGATGATGTTGGTAGCGATTTGCGAGTTTCAGATGACGAAGGGCAGACACGGAGCTACAGCGTGTCATTGTTAGAAATAACATTAACATTATGCTGAGGTCATAGTTTTACAGTTTTTTTTTTCATTCTGCTTCTCCTAGCTAGTGGTTGAGTTGTATTTATGTACTTTGGGCTATTTTGGATATACGAAACTGTATGAGTTTCTACGTCTTTATGTATGAAAACACGAGTTCATATGGCTTGAGGTGCTTTTATATATTTTACATTTTATGCTTCTAAAATATATATTTGTAAATTTTCATATGTATAGATGAATTAATATTTGTATATATTGATATATGATTGAGATAAATTTTAAATCTATATGTTTTCAAAATTACAAAATATTTTTTAGAAATTATCTATAAAAATGAGCNTGTCAAAAGATCAAATGAACCTGCAAGCAATCCACCCGTCTGGTTCCTTGGCTGACAAAAGTATATGTAAAATAAAATTAAGCTAGAGTTGAATGAGCTTAGACTAGTAAAGATTTGTCATTAGAAATCTTAAAAAACTCACATTTTCTAATATGGAAGCAATGGACGGTATGATTCTGGTGACCAGAGGCTGCATGNAAATAATATTTTTATAAATTTTATGTATATTACACTCATATTTATACAAATAAATCAAAAATTAAAAACAATCTTAACAAACATGGACAGTTTGGTCATTTTTACATGAAACGCCTGGCTCACAATATTTTTCACACAGCTGCACCAAGNGGCTGCATGCATCCAGGAGCATTTTTGATAGCCTGAAAACTAGAAAGTTAATCTGTGATAATAAAGTTGTTTACATGAAAGAATTAAATCAAATTATTCTGGGTAATAAGCTAGTCCCTCAAACCCAGAATATGCAATCAAATGTCACCGGCAATAAAATAATAGAAGCTGCAGATACGCAGAAAGCAATATGATTACTTCAATAAGTTTAGGAAAACACAATCCATCACTAAATCAAATTAACTCACTGGCAGGGTATAGTGTTCAGGACTTTTATATAACCCAATTTTTTAAAATAAGTTTTTTTTTTTCATTACAGATCATCGTTTAAAAAAAGCTCCTGCCAAGACAAGACTGAATCCTTGGTTGTAATTCTTGAATGAAGCATAAAAAACCAGAAGAAAAGATAGATCTAATCAACCATCCACAAAGAATAAATACAATGTATCAAATTCCAGGGCATTAGATTTGCTGAATGCCTCAAAATTGGAAAAATCAAATATTATTGAGAAAAGTTTTATTGAATAGAAACTCTCTTCTGCGCTCCCAAGAAAAAAGGGATTTCCACGTTAAAGATTTGAATAAGAAAACATACGACCATATCTGACATGGGAGCTACTAGCCGTTTCCAATATATGCTACAGTCCCGTGACCAGGAGAGCTTTGTTTTCATGTATGGACCAAACCAGTCTAGGTTCTTTCACTGTGGTGGAGTCGGCCGGCCATCCTGGGCCACTCCTCGCTATCCTCTTACTATATATTTGCTTTCTGATTTTCTAGGTTTAATTTTTAAGTGAGTTTAATTAGAGACAGTTGTAGGTGTCTGTTTTCTCCCTTCGAGGGCTGTATTTGAGGATTTGGGTGATGCTTCGGTTGTATCTCTCTCCGGAGATGGTCATTATCTTCTCTATGCCCTTTCACATCCTCCTAACGTCGCTCCCGGCCGCCCTCCCTTGCTGCAGCCACTGCTGTGGTTCTTCCTGCAGTCCCTCCCTGTCTAGGTATCACCATCTACGCTATCCTGCAGTCCCAAGCATTCCCCGCTGCTGCCGCCGTCATTCCCGCTCGCTGCCACCACCTGGATACAGCGTTTTGGCTGTTTTCTATTGTTCCAGCTGCCCGGCCCTTCGTTTCCCTCATACCAGCATGCAGCACTGCCTCAACTCCTCCCCTTGCAGCCGCCGTCGTCCTCCCTTGCTGCCGCAATCCAAGACCGCCCTTTCCAACCATTTCATTGTTGTCCCAGCCCTCCGCTTCGCTGCCAATGCAATTTCAGCCCCTCCTTTTGCCGTCCGAACCACCCACAACCCATTTCACCACCTACTCCGCTCCCCAACCATCGAGCCGACCGCCACCACCCATGGATCGAGCTTTAGTATGAGTTTGTGTCGTGTTTATTGTAATTTCTCTTTTAAGTGTGTTTGATTATAACCACCTATTTACTTTCAGTAATAATATTTATTATTCTTACTGTGGTTTGAATCAACTCTGGTATCAATATTGCTTGTGGCAGAGTTTCAGTAGCTTTATACAGTCATCATGCCCTTCAATAAACATTCTTGAAATGTAGGTCTTTCCAGGGAATTTATAGAAAAGGTAGACCATACCAAAGGCTGAAATGATAAGCCAAATGTTCCAGTAAAACAAAACAAAAATTTTCTAGGCATGAGGTTAGCAGAACCACTAGCATGACTCTCTACACCAACAAGGCATGCAAAAGGCTGTAAATTGTCTTTGTTCAGACCCACAAACATTTTGTACTGCATCACATAATAAACAGTGTATCACCTATTTAATGGGTCATTGTTACGAAGGATTTGTTAAATTATTCTGCTACGGTAAATAATATATGTTTTATGAACTTCTATTAATAAGTTATTTTTACTAAATATTCTTAATAAATGTGATTTTTCTTCGTGCATGCATTAATGAGCTTTGCGATAACTTCATAGCACAAAAATTTAAGTGCCATCAACAACACAATAAATGGTAGCTCTTCAGTTACAGAAACAATAACAAAAGCTGCTTCCAACCGTGCAACTAATGCAATAGCAAATGTCTGAAACACAAAACAAATCTATAATAGTGTAAAAGAATTTTCTACAGGCGTAAACTCATGTCAAGTATGAAAGATATGTTTGAATTCAACATCATCATCTGGATATGGTACCTCCAAAACTTCCAAGGCATCAATACTAATAAATGGATCCGAAATATGATGTACCCAGACATCAAGAATGACAGGAGAAATAACAGGCTCCAAGGATCTTGATAGTTCATGGCCTACACTCAAGAAAGTCATCAGACGTATTAACAAGTTAAACAAAAAAGTTCATAAACGAAAGCTCAACCCGAACTCCAAAAAAGTAAAAAAGAGAAGTTGTCCAAAAATTAAGAGCATAAAAAACAAGCTAACAAGTTGCACACCTGCCTTAACAGCTGCTTTAAGTGTTTCAAGCACAAGATGTAGAGTTTCATCAGATGCCTGGAACATATACATTCTAAGGACAGTGAAATATAAGCATGCACAGGAAGAAAAGCCATAGAAATATTGTTCATTATTCTTCGAAGTTCTTAGTTTTATTGTTTTAATAATAATTAATTGGAAGATTTACGTACATACAGCTCAATTCCTAAGTATTTACATATCTAGCACCTAAACTTCAATTTTTAACTGCATACCACTCAATCTTCAAGTTCTTCGTTTTGTGGTTTTGATGAAAATTAATTGAAAGATTTACTTACATACCACTCAATTCCTTTCTGTTTACATATTGAACATCTAAACTTCAATTTTTACCTGCATACCAATTACCTATGTATGAAAAGGTGTTTTTCACTTTTTAAAAGTTAAAATAGTGGTATATTCTATGTGACATGAAAGATTTGGGTGATATAAATGTAAAAATCGAAGTTTAGGTGTTAGAGATGTCAATAAATAGGAATTGGGTAGTACGCATGTAAACCTTAATTACTTTAACATTGAATATTCGAGAAAAAATACCTGCTTCAGAAGCTCAATGAGTGATGAAAGTATACTCATTATACGAGGCTGAATCAGCTCAGACTTAGCATCTGGTAGGAGCTGACACAAAACTTGACAAGCACCAACTTTCACAGGTTGTGGACTGACAAAAAAGTGAAAATTTAACAGCTATGATCTTTTGAATCCAAACGTAACATGTCTCGTGGTTCTTACACATCTGAAGCGATTGCTTGTGCAGCAGCATATAGGAAATGCTCACGTGTAGTGTGACCAATCTGTTTCCACTCAAAAATATGAATATTCAGCAATGACAACTGACCCGAAGTTTCTTGTAATAAAATTATATCTGATTATTACCACGGAGGAAAACTTGGAAACTACTGAAAAAATTCGTGCGTGTAGAAATGGAAATTTATGCACATCTACAGTTAAGAAATTTGGTAATTAGTAAATTGCAGAAAATAACAAGGATCAATTCATGACTGAGGCCAAAAAAAAAAAAAAAAGAAAACCTTCACCTGTTGTCACGTCTTCTGCAATCAATTCATCCAAAAAATAACTCAGGCTAACGTTTGTTGCTCCTGAATCCTAAAATAATTACAACATGAATTCACTTTGAATGTTCAAAACAAGTACAAATTGATGCAGTAACAAGCCATACGTATTTTATTTCATTATTTTTCTATTTTTGTGAATTTTTAATTTTCATTTTCTNTAATTACAACATGAATTCACTTTGAATGTTCAAAACAAGTACAAATTGATGCAGTAACAAGCCATACGTATTATATTTTATTATTTTTCTATTTTTGTATATTTTTAATTTTCATTTTCTTTTTTTTTCTTTTCTTTCTTTTATTTGGTGGCAGGCTCATAAATAAGACCTAAGCCTGAAGGAAAAGGAGTGATACCAAATCAGATTATAGTTGTATATTGTTTTCTTTTTAATTTTGTCATGGTATCCGCACGAGGCCTTATGAAAGCCACTATTTTCTTCAATAACAACCCAGTGACGGAGGAGAATTGCAAGGATCCCAAGTCAGGAAATGATAATGATTCACCTGACCAAGAGTATTATATTCCAATAATGGCCACAGATATGGCCAAACTTGGCAAGATTTCAAGAGTTGACTGGAGTTACCAACTTTAGATAACGGTAACATGTTTTAAATTTTCATCATTGAATTTCTAATGTTGATTCATAACCAATTACTAGGAATTTCACAAAGACCATCAAGTGAAATTGGTGACTTACAAATTGAGGGCGAAGCTTCATCTAGGTGGAAACAATTGCAACTTGATCACCAACAACAAAAGAAAAATGTACACATACATGGGCAATTATCAAATGACTGTTACAATAATTCTTTCCACTCAATTATAAATTATTCTTGCATCTACAATACCAAATTGTCGTAAGAGAATTTAAAAAGTTTCTGACTATATTGAGGGTCTTTATCAGGGGGACTTTGGTTCAATGCCTGATGGGGGACCTAAAGATAAAAATTCAAGAACAACTAACTCTCCAATATATTTGGACTAACAAAAATGTTTCCCCAAAAATTTAAACAATTAAACAGATCAATTAACATGGTTTCTAGTAAATTTAGAAGAACTACTCGAAACACTACAGAGCTAATCAACAAGAAGAATTCTAAATTAATACCTCAAATCATGTTTTATAAATAGGACTAAAAAATGATAACAAACCACACAATTACTCGAATGCAATTAAAAAAATGACCATATGGGAGTCCAAATTGTAGCATGTGTTTCAGGTGCAATCAATAGAGCTTATCTCAAGTTGTTGTCCGAATCACAGCTCTTTTAAACTTGCTGAAGAAGATGAAGAAATTTTAATAGACTAGAGAAGTAAAAATTTGCAAAAGGAACTTATGCTCATTTTGAATACACTGAAAGCAGGTAGCATTCAATGAGTTTTTTTAAAAGTCTAAAAACATTAAAGATACACAGTGCAGGAAAATTTTCAGGACAACGTAATAACAATAAGGTGAAGTCGGGTACTATTTAAAGGTTAAAAAGTATTCTTTGGGACAAAAGGGAACGTAAAGTTCAGAAAATAGAAAATTAAGAAGTTACTTTATCTATTGCCAGGAATAATAAAAATGGATCATGGGCCTTGTATTGGATGATTTGTGGAAATGTACATAGACAATATACTCAAATCTACGGCAAAAATGAGAAACAGCATTTATTGTATCTCAGGGAAGTCCCCTGAGTTTTATGTTTTAAATAAAAAGTGCAATAATATTGAAATTGCAATATCCTGACTCAACATTTTATTACTCAGATTTTTAGGAACGTGTGGTCCTCCTTTGTGTTATCATCTTCTTCAGCGTCTATTGTGTCATTACACAATTTTTCAAGAATGTCATGCTCAGGGAAATTGATCACCCCATTGGTTATGTAGTCCGATTTAATATGTCCAAATCCGTGACGCTTGCAAAACTTTCTGGCTATGACAGCTTTAAAAATGTGGATTGGTTCCACCTGTTCTTCACTCTAACAACTTTTCTCTGACAAGGTCAGCTTGGATGATCTCCTGGGTGTAATTTAGTTGTAAGACCCCGAGGTTAAGCACTGCATGTAGGACGAGGTGGTTACCCGGTGATGTGGTCCCTCCACTTTTGAAGCTAGAATTTGAATCTTTTGTCTATAGTAAGCTGGTAGGAAATAGTGTTATGTCTCTCGTTTCATCTTCAAGTTCTCTCGTTCTTCATAGGTTAGCTCTTATCTCGGCCTCCTCTAATACTGTGGATTCCAAAGCATCGTGGTTGGTCTTCTGCGTCACTAAAGTCCTCCCTATGGAAGAGATTCAAATCCTAGTCTCTTTTTGACCTTCGATCCGCCAAATTCCGGTCAAGGGTAATCTCCCCAAGGTTTCATCCTCGATGTCTGCAAGCTTCCGCTGAATTTGGCAGATCTCTTGGTGTATCTCTTCCAGGTAGGTATCTCCTGGGTGGTGCGGCTATAGTTTAGGCTTGGGAGGTGAAAGAAGAAGCATGAGACTAATTGAATGTGTGGAAAACATAAATTGGGTTGCTGCTTTTCGACAAATTAAGGTTGGGTCAAATTTTGGCTATGGTTTGGTGGGTGCTATGAATGGAAATTTTTTGTGGTGCTTGGGTAGAGGCAGATGCTAGGAAACCCTAGGATAGAACTTGGGTTAGTCCCGCTCTGATACCAAATGATACCGAAGTTAACATAAACCAAAATAAAAATAGAAATAATATTGTTGAATTCAAATAGGTTTACAATGGCAACTCTTCAAACAAGAAATATCTGATAACAAACAAAAAATGACACAAGCGAACACCACTTAAGCATATCTAAAGAGTGGTGGCTAGATGGACCGAGATGGCTACGTAGGGTGACAGCAAGGGGAAAGTGCAGAAATGCGGGGACACCAAGTAGGTGGCTGTCCTGGGGATGACAGTAAGGATTTAGGGCATATAGCGATGGGATTGTTGTTCCCGGGATGTCCTAGGCGGCAACGGTCAAGTGGGAGGGTTGGGACAACGAGGAGGCGTAATTTGGGTAAAAACAATGTTGGAATAGAGGGGAAGGTGGTTGGTAGGATGAGGACTGTAGAAAATTGCAAATTGAGTGTTGTTGCAGGCAGCTGCAGCAAGGTGCGGTAGCAGGAAGCGATGCGGAAGGATACGAAAAAGAATAGGAGGAAGCTAATCACCACCATGGGAGAGAAATACAACCAGGCTCCACCCAATCCCTCAAATACAGTCCTCTAAAGGAAAAACGAACGTCAAAGGCTGTCCTAACAGAAAAAAGAAATCTGAAATTAATGAAAATGTAACCCCAAGTAAACAAAACTACACATATATAATAGCTAATACATAAAATATGAATGAATTAGAGTATGAAGAAAATAGAATTCGCAAGAAAACAGAAAAAAGCAAGGAATCAAATAAAAAAAAGGGATCGCGGTTCTATAGACTGCAGCACGTTATGCTCTCGCGTTAAAGTACGATAGAATAAGTCAAAGAGAAAAACATTCATATGTCCCTAAAATTCATATTGATGTGCACAAATCTCAGCGCACATTTATACCAAAAATTTCAAAATAAAATTTGGAAATGTCCTAGTGTTGGTGTTTGGAAGCACCGCTTGTTACTCGGAATGATGCAAGGCATCAAAAATTGGTTTAGTAATTGGAGGGGTTAGTTGACCCTTCTTTGGCCAAGGGTTGCCACTACTGGGAGTGGGGTCCTCCCCTAGTACCTTTTTTTTTAGTTTTTTGATTATATTGCTTTCAGGATGTTTTAGGGTTCAGTTTTATTTATGTTTTTGCCAGAACAGTCGTCGGCATCCCTGTTTTCCCTTCTAAAGTTCTATCCAAGAGCAAGTGGTGTTTCATTTGTATCTCTTCCCAAAGTGATGGTTATCTTCCAAAGATCAAGTAGTGCTCCGGTTGTATCTCGTTCTAGCTAACGAGATGGTGTTTATCCTTCCCCAACTTTGAATTCCCCCCGCTTCACAGCCTCGCATCCCGCTTTTGTTGCAGCCGCCCAAAATAGTCATTCCCAGTTGTTTTCTGTATTTTGTATTTTCTTCATCACTTTCCTTCCCTCCTCTTCGTTGTTGTCGTTGTTCCATGCCTCCCAGTTCTAAAAGCGACAACATCAAAGTGCCTCCAGCTTAATTTAACAATTGTTCTAAAAGTGAGTCAGTCAAAGGTAATCGAGTTTATACAGAGTATGAGATTATGGTGCCTCAAACAACTTTTTTTACGAGATTTAAAAGGAGTATCAACATGATTAAATTGGATGTATAAAAGGCAAAAGTTAGAAGAGCTGATACTAGACACAAGACCTCTAAATAAGAGAATTTTGGACTTTTCGGATATATATATAGTCTACGTCCTGAGTGACACGAGGACTTGCCTGTCGCAACCCACCCTGTGGTAAAAGGGTTGAACCAGCTGTTTTAACCAGAGAGAACAGGGCCAACCAACCAACTGATCGGTCCTATGCTATAGTGTTGTCTTTCCTATTTGAAGAGTAGCGCCCTTTCCTTTCTTTGTTTGTATCCCTCACCTTCTTTGTTTGTCATATATATATTTATATATATATATATATATATATATATATATATATATATATATATATATATATATATATATATATATATATATATATATATATATA
>JXCR01108885.1:158955-173677 GCA_002079205.1 Phalaenopsis hybrid cultivar | reverse complement strand
GTGATGAAGGTGTTAAAATGGACGGTGGATTTTGACCCTCGTACTGAACCTCCTACAATTCCTGTTTGGCTTCGTTTCCCAGGTTTGAAGATCCACTTTTTTATCAAGAGCTTCTCTTCGCTTTAGAGATAATATACGGTAAACCCCTCAAAACTGACACGCCTACAGTGAATCTAACTCGACCTTCAGAAGCTAGAATTTTGTTAGAAAGGGGTATTACTTTACCTTTTCCGGGAGAAATATGGATTGTCACACAACATCAAGGATTTTGGCAACAAGTAGAACTTGAACAAATACCACTTTATTGTACTCACTGCCGTATGTTTGGACATTCTCATTCTCAATGTTATCAGTTGCATCCAAATTTAAAACCTTCAAGTAAAAACGCTTCTGGATCTGTCCCACCTCATACATGTCCCTCCTCCGCTCCTGAGTGCATTCCACAAACTATTGAAACACTGGTTGACACGATGCCACCTCCACCTCCCACTATCGGAGACAATACTCTCTCTGTTCTTCCGACTGATATATTGGCAAATGGTTTACTTGGGTCCGATAATCAGGATAGTATT
Source organism: Phalaenopsis hybrid cultivar (assembly GCA_002079205.1). NCBI lineage: Eukaryota > Viridiplantae > Streptophyta > Magnoliopsida > Asparagales > Orchidaceae > Phalaenopsis > Phalaenopsis hybrid cultivar. The sequence continues at coordinate 173,105 of JXCR01108885.1, read as the reverse complement.
GAAGCTTCACATCCCCAAGATGCTTCAGGTGTTGAAGAGACATGCTTACCATCTCTTCAGAATCAGAATGTTGTTGCTGCTAGTCAGGAGCTGGGGGCTCATTCTCTCCTACATGCTCAACAATCCATTAACCACACCGATCAGATGAGTCAGTCCTCGGATGAAGAATGGCAGGTTTACACATCTAGAAAGAAAAAGAAGAATGGAGGCACACCCGAGCTTGGGAACTTAAAGGATGATACTTTAGTAACTTCGAGTAATGGAACGACACTCAGCAATTTGTTAGCTCTCTCCGGTCCTAGAATCAGAGGCAAGAGCCAGTTGGCTCGTGCCTAGCAGCTTATTTCCTGCAAGCTTTGCTTTTTTGTGTTTTATCTTTGTTTCATCCTTTTAGAATGCTAGTATCTGATGTATCGTATAGGTAGGACACCTTTTTTNTCATTACACATTTTTCAAGAATGTCATGCTCAGTGAAACTGATCACCCCATTGGTTATGTAGTCCGATTTAATATATCTAAATCCGCAACACTTGCAAAACTTTCTGGCTATGGCAGCTTTAAAAATGCGGATTGGTTCCACCTGTTCTTCACTCTAACAGCTTTTCTCTGACAANAGATCAAATCTTATAGATGAAAGAATGCATGTGAAAGCTTTAAACCAAATTGAATCTACATAAACAAAACTACTTCAATTCCTCAGACAGTTTCCTTTCAGCTTTCAACAGATTCAACAGCTTCAAATAAAGGTATATAAAAAAAAAAAAGTTTAAGCGAAGAGATCGATCTGAACCAACGAATCTAAAAAATTTCAGGTAGGAGGAGTCCTGTCGAGCGAGAGAGTGCGGGAGAAAACTGGCTTCGGGACAAGAAGTTTTGTCGTACAAGGGTTTCTGAGGAGGGAGTTTCTCGAGCGAGGGAGGCGAGCAGGAGCTTTGATCAGGAGACTAAGGCGAGCAGATTTGAACAGAGGAGCTGGAGGCTTGTATCTGACCAAATAAAATATGTTGAGATTTTCATACCTATTTTACACTGATTTTGATGATATTGTACTTTAAAGAAGGGTAATTTTGATTTTTTATTGCAGGTATGATGCATTATGGTCATTGGATCAAAAAGAAACAAAAACGGTGCAATTTGGAGCAAAAACGAGCAAGAAATGAAATTTTGCACTGTCACCTTTTGATAAGTCTTTCGATGTTTAATCTCTTTTACGTTTCTTGAATATTTTCGAATGAGATTACACTTTAAAGGAAGATTGTTTTGATGCTTATTTTGTAGGGTTATCTGTTAGGAACACAACGCAACTGAAATGAGGCGAAACAGAGCTAAAATGTAGCCAAACAGAGCGAAGTGATGGAGCTGCACAGTGTGCTCGCCGACGGCGCCAAAACGGCGTCAACGGTGAGATTTACCTGAGAAAACCGAAAAACAACAGAAAAGCTCGCCGACAGCGCCCGAGACGACTATGGACCGGCTTTTGGCGGTTATGGGCTGAAATTCAATGTATTTGGACGCTTTTTTTGGAAGGGTGCGTGTGACAACTCTTCAAACTTCGTCCCCATACTTTAAAAGAACAAATTTAGGTTAAGAAAAAGAGGGTTACGCCTGAGAGGAATGTTAGGAAAAGTGTGGAGAATGTTTAGGGTTTTTAGAATAGGATTAGAAATTTAGATTACTACTCTTTTGGAGAGATTGAAGAGGAGATTTTGAGAGAATTTGTAAGGAGATTTTCTAGTATTGCATGAATCGGCGAGAGACTTTGTGGGAGAGATTTTCTTCTTTCTTTCAAAGGGAAAAAACTTAGTATTGTGTTCTTCATTATCTTTTGATTTTTGTAAACACTTATCTAGTGAATTTGTTTTAGTTAAATGAAGTTTCTGTTATGCTTTTTTCGTGCTTTGTGATGAATTTCTGTTACTCTCTTCTTGTTTGGAAATAATGGTATGAGAAAATTATGTTGTTGTTTTCATTTTACTTTTCTCTTGTAATGAGTAGAATTTATGTTTAGGATTTTGTGATGCATGTTAGAAGCGGATTTAATTATAAATGTGATTGTTTTTACTTGCATTTTATTTACATTACAATAAAGACCTGTTGTAGTGTTAAAATTTATTGTAATTTCATTGATCCGAAAGGGCTGTGTAATGCTCAACAAAGTGGAACCACATTCAAGTTTCATGGATGGTTAAGTTCATGAGAGTTGAGTGCAAATAAATAGGGAAATATACTTTGATGGGTGTAGAATTGAAGATTTTAGGGTGACAAACTAAAATCCACAATTCGGTCATATTGTTTGAGTACTGAAGCGAAGATGTTAGCCCTCAGATGAGGGGAACGTGGGAGCTCCGAAGTGAGAGCCGATATCCTCCCAGCCTAGCCACGGATTCAGTAAACATGCATAGGATTAATCAATGTTCTTTATGCCTGGACCAAATGGTAAAGAATAAGATTGCTCCTATTTGGCACATACAATGTTTAATGCATCTCATTCTTTTACATTATCCAATTCATTACATAAGAATAGTAGTTTTTAATATCTCAAAATTCTCCAAACCAATTCATCCGAAAAGGATTATCTTTAGAATTAATATTTGTATTTAGTTATAGTTACAATCTTTACATTTAACATTTGCATTTAGGAGTAGTTGCTAGATAAAACATCATTTTAAACTAAGGACTAATTATAGTAGATTAGAATTTGACTAAGGACCTCTTATCTCGCATCCCTGTGGGATCGATAAACGAGACTTCACTAGAGCCCTGTATTACTTAAGCGATACGTATAATTGCGTTTGAAATTGTGACTTTACAAAATCATTATAAATATATAAATCTGGGTTCATAAATTTAAGCATATATAAAGTCGTTGTCAGTATCGAATGGAGCTTCTTCTGCGTCTAGAAGAGAAAGACAAGCATGTGGGGTTCGGTGCAGAGGAGGAATGAGTCGAGTGGATCTCTCGAGAGCGAGCCTGTGAGCGAAGGGATGATCGAATCGAGCAGACCTGAATGGGGTCTCTGTGCCGAGAAGAGCGAATCGAGCAGAGAAAGAGAAGAGCAGGCGAGGGCGTCGAGCGGGAGACGGGATCAAGCAGATGCTCTGCGGCTTCGGTGCGGGAGACGGGATCAAGCAGAAAGCGAGGATGCTCTGCGGCTTCGGTGCGGGAGACGGGATCGAGCAGATGCTCTGCGACTTCGGTGTTGTAGACGGGAGAGAGCAGGGAATGATCAGAGGCTTCGATGCGTGCGGTAGAGAGGGGGAGAAGGCGAGCGAAGGGAGATGAGCAGGAACTAGGGAGAGGCAGAGGAGGAAGACTAGACGAGGGCGTCGAGCGGGAGAAAGAAAATAGGCAGCGGGAGAGTTGGCCGTTACTCGAATCAATTGGGCGGGGAATTAAATGGTTTCCAAATGCAGGGGAGGATTAAATGGAAGGTATTAACACCTGAATAATTTTAATTAAGACAAATTAAATAATTCGTTTGAATTTTGAAATTTGAATTTCAAATTCAGGTGAGCTGGTGCTTAGCCTGTGTTCAACACGAGTCCAGTTTGAATCAAACCCGAGTCGAACCTGGGTTGAGCTCGGGCCCGCGTACCGCTAAAAAAGTGCATCGATATCCGTGTTAGTCGCTCGCGCGCGAAATCATAACGATATGGGTGTCCCTCCTAGCTAAAGTCGACGTCCCGGACGTGTCAGCGCTGTCCGTTTCGTCATCCGGGGTCGTCCGGAAGAGTTTGCCGACAGACGAGTCAATTTAAGCCAAAATTGTGAGGGGTGTGATGCGTGCCAAAAAATGCGGCGTTATCGAGCGTTCGGATCACCAAGGGGTTTCCTAGGGGTTGCTTCTATTAATGTAGGAACTCGACTCGAGTTTCTCGTTTCGATCCTAATCAACTCAACGGAATGCCGAGAATTTGAGACTGTTCATGCGAAACTCGAAAGAGTGACGAGGTGGCTCGAATTTTCTAAATAGTGTGGGTTCCGTACTAGTCTTCTAGGAGGGTCAAACAAGAGAAGCCTAAAATTAGACCCTAGGCTCTAAGGAGAGAAATGAAGACCTCATTTAAAAAATGAAGTCAACAAGTACAGGTGGTAGAAACATCAATCTCATGTTGTGACAACAAATTCCCAAAACGGTACTCAAATGCTTCGACAGGTACATGCTTATGTTCCTCACTGCTCGACGAAATTCGATGTCATTGCCAGAACGATGTTGCCGAATGAAATTGGGGAGCACAATCGCGACAATCACAATCTGCACCTGTTTGAGAAACTAATAAGATGACATATCACGCAATATAACCCATTTTTTTCCAAACACAAAATACTCTCATTGACATCGCGCGAAGAGAAATATCTTTAATTGGGCATTTCTTTAATGCATCGTGTTATATTTCTTGCTCACTCAAGTTAGGTATATGGAATCTCCTATTAGGACATAGCTTAAGATATTGTCGTTGCAACCTATATCCAACATCAACTAAGTAGCATTTACTTGATATGCACTGCATAATTAGTTGTGAGATAAAGTTTAATTACGAGTAGCCTAGTTTCAAGCGTACTTATAGGAGATTGTGGAATGCTTTACTCATTATTCCGCGTTGTAGCTTTGAAAATTCTACTATCATGCGCACCGGCCTTCCAACTGGCCATGATAAAAGTGAAACACATGTTGAAGTCGTACATGATACACAAAATATTTGCATTTTTAGACCCATATTTTATACTCATTCTTTGTGATATTGCATTTTAATGGTAGGTTTTTTTCATGTTTTCTTGCAGGTTGTTTAATTTTAGGACTTGGAGAAAAAATGAAGCAAAAAGGATGAAATTTGAAGACAAAATGGAGAAGTTAAAAATTTGCTCAACGCCGACGATGCCAGACTGGGCGCCGACGATGCCAGACTGGGCGCCGACGACATCGTTTGTTAGAGAGCATCGAATTAAATTGTGGAACACTGGCGCCGACGGCGCTAATGTCGGTTCAGACTCTGTTTCTAGAAGATTCGACGAATTTGGACGCTTTTTGAAGAGTTTTTGGAGGCACATATTGGAAAACCGACTTTAGGTTTTATTTGAGGCCGAAATTGATCAGAAAAAGGGCTCCTCCTTACTCCTTTTTCGTCATTCCTCGTCTCAATTCAATCTCCTACACACCATACACTTCCATCTTCATTCCAGCACCATTTTGCAGTCTATTAGTGAGTTTTCTTTAAGAGTTTGGAGTTTTTGTGGTGAGATTAAGTGTGAATCTTTCTCTGAGAGTGTTGGAGAAGGAGAAAAGTGGGAGATTTCTTCTTCCTACATTTCTTAGGAAAGACTACAAGAGATTTGCTTTGAGAAAGAATTTCAGATAAGTATTGTTTGTTCTTTTTTATTAGAGCTGTATGAATTTTCTTTTATATATGAAATTTGTGTTTTGTTGTATCTTTCTCATAAAGTATGAATAGTTTCTTTTATTTTTCTCACTATTCTGAGATATGGTGAAATGAAGAGATAATATGGATATGCTAATATTAAAATATAAAATAAATTATGATGATTTTTCAACTCTCAGTTTAATTTACTTTTCGATCTCACTAATTGAATTGTTAAAATTTGTTGTGAAACATATGATCCGAAAAATGAAGCATGAGTTCTACAACAGAGTGAGGATCTCATTTGATTTCATGAAGGAGAATTTCATTCATGGAATTAAATGCAAATAAATAGAAAAATATACATTGTTGGGTGTAGAATTGAAGATTTTAGGGTGACAGACTAAAATCCGTAATTCGGTCTTTGTTTTTAAAAATTAAAACGAGAGTTAGCCTTCAGGTGAAGGGAAGTGAGAGCCAGTATCCTTCTAGCATAGCCACGGATTTAGGGACTAAACTTGGGATTAGCCAATGATTTTCTATAACACTGTATCAGGGTAGATAATTAAAATTGCTCATATTTGACAAAATACATATTAAAATCATTTATGTCATCTCATTTTACCAAAATCTCATTGTAGTGGGAAAAATGCTTCTTCACATAAGAAATCTTCATCACATAAACATAGTTTAATAATTTAGTAGTTACTGCTTAAATTTTGCATTTCAGTTTTGTTACAGTTAAATAATTTAGTTCTGCTAATATCTCAAAATTCGAAATTAGTGACATTAATTTTGTTTTATTTTTTGTGAATTTTCTAGTTAATTTATCATTTCAAATTTAAATCTTCCCCGTGTGATTGATATTTGTGGCTTAAATAGAAAGTTATTTATTACTTGATAACGATATGTATACTTGCATAGAATCCCAACATTAATTGCTTAAATTTCTTAATCATAAATATTGCATCAAACTTTTGACACTGTTACATAGCGAAGTCAATTTTATAATTTTTACATAACTATATTTTGTCGGGATCAGTACACAACCATGATATTATGCATTGAAGACTCACAAAGGCCGATGAATGTGATATTCTTATTATTTGGAACACGTGCATCAACTTGTGTTCCATCGATTGCTCCAATATAATTGTGGAAAGATTATAATGAGTTACGTGATAATGTTGTTTTTTTGTAAATTGAATGTAGCAAATTTAGGACATTACCTTAAAGAAAGACATTTACCGTTCATCGTGGGATCCGTTCGAATGTTGGATATGATGGTTTTATGACTTGTGCGGAAAAAACTCACAAGTGTCTTCAATCCCACTGAGAAGTATCTGTACATTGTCTCAGAGGAGTGCTGAAAATGCTCTATTGCCGTTGCATCGATTCCTTCTGGGAAAATTTGTAGAGGTTTATCGCCAATACCTCTTCCGAAGTCATCCTCTAAGGGCTATGATGCCCATGATTCCTGTGCAGTACCTCCAACAAATCGTTGAATACCGCTTGTGTCTTGCAAACATATTGTTGAATCTTGTTGGGTGACCTGCAAACAACTTCTGAACCTATTTGTCCCCAATATTCGAGGTTGTCATGCAGGAGGAGCGATCTATGTAGGAGTTGTATTGCTCCTCCATCATGCATATGACAACTGCAACTCTTCTTCTGCGCCTTTTTTTGGTTGTATCCATGTATATCAGTATCGTATTAACTGACGCAGAAACATCAATAAATTAGATATAAATTCATTGGGTACAAACATCGCAATAAACATATAAGCATCGCTGAATAAGACAAGCACCAAACGATTTAAATTTCCATAGCAAAATAAATAACAATACATAGACATCAATATCACAAGCGAATGTAAATAAAGAAAAGTTTCTCTAGTGTTCTTGCAATCATAAAAACGCCGTAGGTACGCCATACTATGGTCTTCGGGAATCTTGACAAAAAAATATCTACGGGTCGGATCTTTAAGCAATTCCACTGCAAACAAGTATAGCGACAAATTTTCAGAAATTTCTCTAGTTGCATTCAGAATTTGCACGACCTGATCGATAGCATTTGCTTGAGATGTGTGGGGTTCAGCGCTGCAAGAGGCCACCAACTGTGATATCTGGCTTCTAAGAAAAACATCCCCAACTTCCTTTCTATTCTCAACTCGCAGACGCTTGGAATGACAGGTTGACTCAACTTTATGGAGGCTCGGGCTGGGGACTTCGGTTGATCATCTGATTGGCCGGCTATGAAGTTCTCGGGGGTGCCACTAAACTGTCTCGTTGGGGGCACGTGCATAGTTGCCCTTAACAAAGACACTCCTAAACATTTGATTCAACTTCTCCAACAATGTATCTAGTTCATTGATTTTTAAATTTCTTTGCAGCGGTACTACATACAAATTCATAACACCTAGTTCAATTTAAAAAAAAAAATTAAATTGACTAAATTAGGAGAAATGTCAAAAATGCTTACCACAATTCTTTCTGCCAACCACTCCTCGGGAGCATTAATGGGCCGCTTCACCGGATCTCACCTCAGACCCGTTAATCCTCGTTTCAATCTCTTTCAAAATTTTCTATTCCTTCTTGAGTTGATCTCAATTGTTCTTTAATTTAATCCTATCGTACACTCTGGCTATACTTTCCTTGAATTTTCTGATAATATTTTGTTATTTTTCTTTGTTGAAATTAGTTGTAGATCTATTTCCCAAATCTATCTTTTTGAGGCAAAATTTACAAAAATATTATTTTGGTTTGTCCCAAAGTGTGTGTGTAGGAGCCTCTTTGGTCTCAACAATTGTATTACTATGAGAATAAAAAAAAAAAAACAAAGCTACATAAATAAAAATGCAACAATATATGCACATGCCAATAATTAACCAGCCCAACCATAGCCCACAACAAAGCCTCCCCAAGCCACAACCCAAAACTATCATCCCAAGTTAAGCCACAAAACCATCACCACAAGTTACAACCCAAAATTATCACCCCAAGCCACAACCACCTTCCCAAGCCAAAGGCACCACTTTTTGTCCCAAACCACCACTTTTTGGCCCAAACCACAACCACAAAACCCTCACCCCAAGCCACAACCACCGCTCGAAGTCACAGCCCAAAGCCACCACCCCAACCCACAGCCCAAAGCCACCACCCCAAGCCATAACCCAAAACCATCATCCCAAGCCACAACCACCACTTTTTGGCCCAAGCCATAGCCACTACCCCAAGTCACAGCCACCACCTCAAGCCACAATCAAAACCATCACCCCAAACTACAACCACCCCAAGCTCAATAACAATATTTTAGAGCACAAGAAGCTTTCCCAACATTACAGAATTCAAAAGTATATTTACATATTGGGCATGACAACATCAAAGGCATTTTCTGTTCTTAAAATTTGTGAAGGGGAAAAAAAAGGGCTCTAAAGTACATCTAAACTTCAATTTTTACACATGCCTTCTTAACTGTGTATGAAAATGTGCATTTCACTTTTAGAAAGTTAGTATTTTTTAGTTGATGTGAAAATTTTGTGGCATAGATGAAAGAAGTTTAAGTAGTGGACATGTAAATACATGAGAATTGGGTGGTATGTATTAAAATTGAGTATATAAGGATACAACTTTAGCATTGCCAAAATTAGTAAAAAAATTTGCACAAAAAAAAAAAAATGCACCCTACCGTGCAACATAAACTATAATGAAACTTTTCTCATTGATATCAGCAACCCAACAAGCATATAATAGGAAACAACAGCAACCAACAAATACCAACCATACAACTACTTGAGATTATATTGGCTCGTGCAAGGAAAAAAAACCAGTTTGCAAAATGTTTTAAATATGCCAGCAACATATGAGTACAAGCTTTCATATTGTCTGTTTTAAGAGAAGCATGATAGAAATGGTAATATGTACCTGTGAATTGAGTTGCTCCACAGTAACTCAAGCGAAACACTTGTGTGGATTCATAATATCAAAAAGAAAAAAAATGATTGAATTAAGAGTTGACATTTACTTGGATAAATTTGCACTAATTCATTGTTAACACAAATCCTCTTATAACTAACATGTTATTCCTCATTCATGATGAGCTAACTGATAAAATATGAGTTAAATTTTGTGAGAGGTAAGTTGATGAGGGCAATACGTTTTGTGAGCCTTCAATTCCAACTTCTGTCAAAACAAACCTTGGTATTCAATGTACTCATACCACAATCAAAATTTTTTCAAAGGAAGAGTCACTCGATATTAAAAAATTCTCACAAAATGAGGGTGAAATCTCTTGGTAGTTTCTTACCTACTATTCCATCAAATTTGACCCTAAAAACTCTCAACAAACAAAGATAAACAAAAAAAAAAAGTCCGGGATGGTCAGAATTTTTGGGACTTGCGATGGGATCATTCAATGGGTAGATATCTGAAATTCACAACTAGAAACGCGAACACCACCGACACAATCACCGTCGTCCCTAACTCATCTGGCTACATCGACATCACCATCCCCAACATCATCACCACATCCATAACTTTCATTATCATCACCATCTCATAAATTTCTAAAGAAATATCAAAATCTCGTGTAAAACATCAGAAAAAAACCAACATAAACATTAAAATTCAAAGCCCACAACAGAGCCATCAGAAACGAGGAAACAAAACCTTTCCAAAAATATGTGCAAATCCACCAACAGAAGATAGGAAAATAGGATACCGGAGGAAGAAGACGACAAAAATGAGAGTTTAGGGTAGAGGAAGCGAGAGCTCGGCGAAGAAGGTTAGGGCAGACGACGAATCACGAAGTGCAGCGGAGTAAAATTTAAGAGACGAAACGTGGGCCGTGGGGTCGAACCCGAGGCCCGCGTTTTGCTTAAAATGCCCCGTGCCTTACCCCGAACGCCGGTCCAAACATTGATTTTCCGAGGCCCAAATTCCGCTCCAAACGGGGCCTTAGTGTTTACAAATCATAGCGCGGCTAGCTGCTTCTTGGTTTCTTTTTATTGAGTTTCTTTAGGCTGAGCTATGCCTTTGAATTTTAAAACATATAATGGATGGAGATATTATAATATTTGTGCTTTCCCTAATGTGTTTCTCTTATTTAACAGCTCAATACCAGAAAGAGGATCACATGAATTATCTCATGAATTACCTAATGGAACTTGGATGAGGTTTGATTTTGGTGATTCACATCCTGTGAGTTGTCTTACTAGCTGTACCCAGTTCTTTAATTGAATCTGTTTTTGCATAATTTACATGCTAGATTACTCTGTGCTCTTCCGATTCTTTTCACTCTCATTCGTCTGAAACAATTCAGGATTTGCCAATTTTATACTTGCAAGGAGGTTCAATAATTCCTGTTGGCCCTGCTCTTCAGCATCTTGGTGAAGCCAATCTAACCGATGAGTTATCACTTTTTATAGCTTTGGACATAAGTGGTAAGATATATTGTTATTCTTAAAACTCTGCACAAAAAACTCCAATTGCTAATGCGTCTTAAAATTGGAAAACTGTATTGGGCGACATTTTTGAAATGGATTGTTCATAATAAATGTTGCCTGATTCTGTACAGGTTTTTGAGATTGCTTTTTTATGATTCCAACCTCAAATTGTATTCATTGACACTTGCGTCTTAATTTGACCTAATAAAAAAAAAATCGAAGCTGTTAACTCCCAAAAAAGCATATAAAAAGCAATAATAAAACTGACGTGTGTGTTGTGGGTAGGACATCTTGACGGAGGCGGGAGTCACATCTAGACTCTTCGACCGAACTGGTCTAGGCCTTCTGAGGGGAGAGCCGGTTCTTTCAAGAGAGATGCCGCCTATTTTCATTAGGGGGGGTCAACCCATAGTTACCCTAGGGTTATCTATTTGTTTTGTCCTGCCTAGGGTTTCAATTTTTTCGTGTATTTATTTTGGGATAGTCGCGTCTCAATTTTCTTTTCAGGATTGTATTCAAGAATTTGAGTAGTGCTACGATTGTATCTAGCCCCCGATGTGGCAATTATCATTTCTCTACCCTTCCCCACCCTTCTTGCATTGCTCCCCTCCTTCCCTTGCTGCTGCAGCCCAAAACCGCCATTTCCTGCTGTTGTAGCTCTCCTTCCTTGCTGCAGCCGCCCATAACAGGAATTACCTGCTGTTCCAGTTCTCCTATCTTGCTGCTGTTGTCCAGAACAGCCAGGAATTGATGTTTTCCTGTTGTTCCACCACCACCTGCTCCAGTTCCCTTCCTGCTGCCACCCAGAACAGAAAGAATCGCTTTTCCCTGTTGTTCCCTACTACCTGCTCCATTTCCCTACTTGCTGCCGCCTAGGACAATAATGAATTGCTATCTTCCTGCTGTTTCCCCCACTTGAACCACTTCTCTACATGCTGTCGCCTTACCAGGACAGCCACCTGCTGCTGTCTCCACTTCCTCTTTTGTTGCAGCCTCCTTCCAATTCACCTAGCCTCCACCCGTCTAGTGTAGTGAGTTGAGCTATTGCAATTTCAGATTTCTATTTCTGCTGTTATCATAATTCTTGAATTCAATAATAATATTTATTTCCACTGTTGTTTGGTTAACTCTGGCATTAAAGACAGCTATAATACTCACATGAAGGGACAACTCATACTTTTGGCTGCCATGCTGGCAGCCTGCGTTCCCGTTGAAAGTTGAATTTCTTTTAAACATATTTAGTTAACAAAAATTTTTTATATTTGAAAGTTGAAATTTTCTCTTAAACATATTTGGAAATTGATATTTTTAAATATTGATGATTTTCTTAGCAATGCCAATTTTTATTTAATATTAATTTATTCAACAGAACTATTCGATTCAATTTATAGATTTGCTTAAAAGGTTAATATTTGAGGTTTAATGAATCAGATATAGAAAAGTGTCTTTTTTACTACTGATTTTTTTTTTCTTATAATTTGGCTAAACTAAATTAAAATANAGGTTTAATGAATCAGATATAGAAAAGTGTCTTTTTTACTACTGATTTTTTTTTTCTTATAATTTGGCTAAATAAAAATAAATCAGAAATTGCTATATTAAAATTTTATAGATATGTTAAAATAACAGAACAGTAGATATTTTGAAGAATAGGTATTTTCAGAATGTTTGAAATATTTATAGTATTTTGTTATGTTTAAATAAATTTCATAGATATGATTTCATGCAACNAAATTGCTATATTAAAATTTTATAGATATGTTAAAATAACAGAACAGTAGATATTTTGAAGAATAGGTATTTCCAGAATATTTTAAATATTTATAGTATTTTGTTTAGTTTAAATAAATTTCATAGATATGATTTCATGCAATATAATTTTTCTTAATGTATATTTATTGAAATATCAAACGTTGATTAGAATTTTGAAATTATTTAAAAAATAATCAAGTATAAAGTATACATGTGTGTGTGTGGATATGTGTGTGTGTGGATATGTGNGGTTATCTATTTGCTTTGTCATGCCTAGGGTTTCAATTTTTTCGTGTATTTATTTTGGGATAGTCGTCGGAGTCTCAATTTTCTCTTCCAGGATTATATTCAAGAGTGGTGCTACGATTGTATCTAGCCCCCGTTGTGGCAATTATCGTTTCTCTACCCTTCCCCACCCTTCTTGCATTGCTACCCTCCTTCCCTTGCTGCTGCAGCCCAAAACCGCTATTTCCTGCTGTTCTAGCTCCCCTTCCTTGCTGCAGCCGCTCATAACAGGAATTACCTGCTGTTCCAGCTCTCCTATCTTGCTGCTGTTGTCCAGAACAGCCAGGAATTGATGTTTTCCTGTTGTTCCACCACCACCTGCTCCAGTTCCCTTCCTGCTGCCACCCAGAACAGAAAGAATCGCTTTTCCCTGTTGTTCCCTACTACCTGCTCCATTTCCCTACTTGCTGCCGCCTAGGACAATAATGAATTGCTATCTTCCTGCTGTTTCCCCCACTTGAACCACTTCTCTACATGCTATCGCCCATCCAGGACAGCCACCTGCTGCTGTCTCCACTTCCTCTCTTGTTGCAGCCTCCTTCCAATTCACCTAGCCTCCACCCGTCCAGTGTAGTGAGTTGAGCTATTGCAATTTCAGATTTCTATTTCTGCTGTTATCATAATTCTTGAATTCAATAATAATATTTATTTCCACTGTTGTTTGGTTAACTCTGGCATTAAATACAGCTATAATAATCACATGAAGGGACAACTCATACTTTTGGCTGCCATGCTGGCAGCCTGCGTTCCTGTTGAAAGTTGAATTTCTTTTAAACATATTTAGTTAAAAAATAATTTTTTATATTTGAAAGTTGAAATTTTCTCTTAAACATATTTGGAAATTGATATTTTTAAATATTGATGATTTTTTTAGCAATGCCAATTTTTATTTAATATTAATTTATTCAACAAAACTATTCGATTCAATTTACAGATTTGCTTAAAAGTTTAATATTTGAGGTTTAATGAATCAGATATAGAAAAGTCTCTTTTTTACTACTGATTTGTTTTTCTTATAGTTTTGCTAAATAAAAATAAATCAGAAATTGCTATATTAAAATTTTATAGATATGTTAAAATAACAGAACAGTAGATATTTTGAAGAATAGGTATTTCCAGAATATTTTAAATATTTATAGTATTTTGTTTAGTTTAAATAAATTTCATAGATATGATTTCATGCAATATAATTTTTCTTAATGTATATTTATTGAAATATCAAACGTTGATTAGAATTTTGAAATTATTTAAAAAATAATCAAGTATAAAGTATCTATACATACATATATATATATATATATATATATATACA
>JXCR01108885.1:126096-157305 GCA_002079205.1 Phalaenopsis hybrid cultivar | reverse complement strand
GTGTGTGTGTGTGTGTGTGTGTGTGTGGATATATATTAAAATAAACATCAGTTTTTGACTTCCACTCAGGATGCCTCCATGACAGCCTAATGCATAAGTGGCCCTTCAAAGGAAGGACTAGGGCTGTTTTATTTTTCTCTTGTTTTCCTTTTTTGCTAAAATAGTTTATCCCTGTAAGTTTTTCTTTCAAGTTTCATCTCTTACTTTCAAACCCTTCATCTCAACTCATGGAAACGTTTGAATCCCATATGCCATCTATTCCTGATCATCTTGTCGTAATAACATTATAAAGAAATCACGTAAAAGAAGAAAATGCTGCCCCTTATTTGGAAACCAAGCAGGGCATGCGTTAGTTTGTTTATACCATCATCTTCATAGGCCTTATACCAACAACTTGGACTTGGTTTTATTAATAATCACTCTCATTTTTTTTATAACAAGGACATCCAATGATTGGAATAGAAGTATCACTAAATGTCACACCCGAGTCCAGAAGGCGGTGCCCCAAAGCAAGGTAGAGCATGATGAAATGAATATGTTTTGTATTTTCAAAAAGAAAATTGTATTCAAATAACAATAGGAATACACACGAATATAAAAATTCTATTTCATAATTAATAGTCCACTGAGGTAACTGAAATAAAAATAGAAAACAAACTGAGTCAAAACTGAAATGACAATAGGAAACAATCATCCATACCTAAAAAAGAGAATGTAATAGCTAAAGCAAATCCAAAGAAAAAAATATCAGGACAAAAAATATAAAACTGGAAAGTGTACTCCGTTGGAGACGCTCCTGCTAGTCGCTGAATAGAATTTATTATGCAAAAGATCAAGGAGTGAGTTTGACAAACAAACTCAATAAATAACAGTTATTTATTAAAACATAAACAGTAATGAAAATGGGGCATATAATATGAACAATAAATATAGACGATTTCTATGTGCATATATAACATCATAATGCAACAAAAGAGTGTTAAACATCAAATATGTTTACTTCTCATNTACATACATATATATATATATATATATATATATATATATATATATATATATAGTGTGTGTGTGTGTGTGTGTAGATGTGTGTAGATATATATTAAAATAAACATCAGTTTTTGACTTCCACTCAGGATGCCTCCATGAAGCCTAATGCATAAGTGGCCCTTCAAAGGAAGGACTAGGGCTGTTTTATTTTTCTCTTGTTTTGCTTTTTTGCTAAAATAGTTTATCCCTGTAAGTTTTTCTTTCAAGTTTCATCTCTTAACTCATGGAAACGTTTGAATCCCATATGCCATCTATTCCTTATCATCTTGTCGCAATAACATTATAAAGAAATCACGTAAAAGAAGAAAGTGCTGTCCCTTATTTGGAAAGCAAGCAGGGCATGCGTTAGTTTGTTTATACTATCATCTTCATAGGCCTTATACCAACAACTTGGACTTGGTTTTATTAATAATCACTCTCGTTTTTTTATAACAAGGACATCTAATGATTGGAATAGAAGTATCACTAAATGTCACACCCGAGTCTAGAAGGCGGTGCCCCAAAGCAACATAGAGCATGATCAAATGAATATGTTTTGTATTTTCAAAAATAAAATTGTATTCAAATAACAATAGGAATACACACGAATATAAAAATTCTATTTCATAATTAATAGTCCACTGATGTAACTGAAAGAAAAATAGAAAACAAACTGAGTCAAAACTGAAATGACAATAAGAAGCAATCATCCATACCTAAAAAGGAGAATGTAATAGCTGAAGCAAATCCAAAGAAAAAATATCAGGACATAAAATATAAAATTGGAAAGTGTACTAATGTATTCAAATCAAAAAGAAAATTGTATTCAAATAACAATAGGAATACACACGAATATAAAAATTCTATTTCATAATTAATCCACTGATGTAACTGAAAGAAAAATAGAAAACAAACTGAGTCAAAACTGAAATGACAATAGGAAACAATCATCCATACCTAAAAAGGAGAACGTAATAGCTAAAACAAATCCAAAGAAAAAAATATCAGGACAGAAAATATAAAACTGGAAATTGTACTCCGTTGGAGACGCTCCTGCTAGTCGCTGAATAGAATTTATTATGCAAAAGATCAAGGAGTGAGTTTGACAAACAAACTCAATAAATAACAGTTATTTATTAAAACATAAATAGTAATGAAAATGGGGCATACGGTATGAACAATAAATATAGACGATTGCTATGTGCATATATAACATCATAATGCAACAAAAGAGTGTTAAACATCAAATATGTTTACTTCTCATAAAAAAAAACATGCAATTATTTCGAATTAAGTTTCTTGTTATTCAGTTTTAATTTATATTTATATTTAGTCTATTTTAACAAACATCTTGAAGCAGGGGAGGTCAATACCAATCCAAAGAAATCTGGCGATTTCCCGTAAAGTTGTCACTCTGTGAGTCCGTCGGCTCAACCAACCAACACCTAAAATTCCACCGACATACATGTCATCACACAAACATGCAAAATTATTCACAGGTATATGAATTTACATGTCATCTCATAAAAAGTTCAATGCAGGAAAGAAAATTTCATAACTGCAAGATTTATTCACACATGCGAGAGTTTTACAGCATTAGAGTAAGACAGTTAGTGATTTCATCATGAGTAATAATTGAAACTTATAACAAGTGCAAATTAATAATTAAAGGTGTAAAGGTATGACTGACAATCATATGAAGTAATTATGAATTTACTATAAATAATAAGGATTAACGGCCCTAATTAGAAATTGCAAATTTATTCTCTAATAAAAATAAGTTAGTTACCTCGAGGTACAAACACGATACTTCTACATATGCAGCAATTCAACTAGCGATCCTACACAATTTTGAAAAAAAAAAAAATAAATAATTAAGCAATTTAATTTATTTATTCATTAAATTAGGTGTAATTTAATTGACATTTAATTATTTTTTATTATTAATATAATTAATATTAATAATAAAAATATTATTATTTTTATTATTATTGTCAATATATTAAATCATTATTATTATATTTTAAAAAGAAAGAAGCTATGAACCTATTTAAAACTAACTTTATCTAAATAATCAAAATACTATTTTTAGTCTATATATATATATATATATCTATATATAAATTATAATAATACAATAACAATATATATATTCTCTAATAAATACTATCTTTAGCTATATTTTTGGTCTATTGATGTTATCTATGTATATCTTGGCTAACTTTTCCACTGAATAGGTCTGCTTGATTGGTAGAATGAGCTGACCTAGTCTTTCAACCACAGTCCAAATAGCTTCATTTCCTTGCTTCGATCTTGACAAGCCAACCAGAGTCCATGGAAATCTCCTATTTCCATTCTAGAATGGAAAGGGGCTGCAATAAACCACATGATCTGTGATGTTTATTGTTAATCATTCAAATACTTGACTACAAACTCAGCCATAATGATTTTCATACCCGACCATCAAAATTTCTTCTTGAGATCTTGATATATTTTAATACTCCCCGGATGAATAAAATCTGTAGTAGAATGTGCCTCATTGAGCATCTCCTGTCGAAGTCCTTTCTAATCAGAAATACACAACTGATCTTGAAATCTCAAAGTGTCTCCTTGATCGATACTAAAATTGGGTTTCGATCCATTCTTTGTTTGCACTCTAAGTTGTAGTGAGTTTGCATCTATCATCTGAGCCGCACGAATATGGTTTACAAGTGTAGGCTGAATCTCTTATTGGTAGTATCTTGAGTCGGAGTTGCTCCATCTCCCAAGCTGTATACATCAAAGATTTTTTGCTTAAAGCATTCACGATCACATTTTTCTTATCAGATTGACAGTGAATCTCCAAATTATAGTCCTTCATCAACTCGAGCCATTGCCTTTATCTCATGTTCAACTCCTTATGAGTAGAAGCATACTTCAAGCTCTTATGATTTGTGAAGACCTCACAACGAACGCCATAAAAGGAGTGTCTCCAAATCTTTAGTCCAAAAATAGTTGCAACCAGCTCAAAGTCGTGGGTATAATAATTTCCTTAATGCATCTTGAGTTATCTAGAGGCATAAGCTACAACTTTGAGATATGTATTAGAACACATCTTAATTCTTGATGTGAAGCATTACTGTAGATCTGAAATCCATTTATGTTGGAGGGGATGGGATAAGTTGGGGCTGCCACCACATAATTCTTGAGTTTTTGAATCTTTGAACATACATATCATACCATTCAAATTTAAAGCATTCAAGCTCAATGTTGATAAAGGTGCAGTTATACGAGAGAAACTTCAGCAAATCTTTGATAGTTTGCATCTAATCTAAGGAAATCATGAATCTTGCTAATAATACTTGGCCTCAACCAATCTGTAGGAATTTCAACTCCACCAGTAATCTTTCACAGGAATGCAACTTCTTGAAGCCAAAATTACAGAATTTGACATAAAGTTTGTTCTCTTGAAGAGTAATCAGTGTTGCTCTGAGACGTTCGACGTGCTTCTCTTCCTTCTTGGAGTAAGCTAAAATATCATCAATGAAAATAATGACAAATCGAACCAAGGTTTGAAAACTCTATTCATCAAATCCAAAAAGCAGTTGATACTTATATCAAACTCAGCTAGTGAAAAAATATAAGAGTAGCAGACATGTATGTTATTGATAATAATGCCACAATCACGAACACACTTAGTAACTATCACATGTGAGCCAGATGACATAATGTTTGTAATGAAGAAATCAATGCACTAAATATAAATTTGTTTGATATGAATGAACGTGTTGCCTCAGAGTCAAATAATATCATTGTCGATTGCTTTAAAATTAGGATAATACCTGCTACCACATCAGAAGTTTCACTAGCTTCATGCGACATACCAAATGCTCGAGGTGCTTGAGGTGGAATCGTTTGTTCGGGCTGATTTGAAGCTTGAGATCACTGAGACTAGTACTTCACCATTGAATGGTGTTGATACGTCAGTTGAGACTATTGTGGTTGTTAATACTGCTAGTATTTTGATGTCGGAGGGCGAGGCTGATATTGTTGAGACACCATCACTTATTGTAACTGCTGTTGAGGTTGAAAAATATTTTGCTTCGCTTGAACATTTCTATGATGATTCTGAAATTGACATTCATTTGACTTTTGTCAGTTTTTTTTTATGATGAGATTTAAAGTTATTTTCTTGGGTATATATCACTTGCAATTGATCTTGAACTTTGAGTGGACAATTCTTAGTTTTATGATCGACACTATAGCGTTTGAAGCATTTGTCGATGACCAAGTTATATGTTCCATAATATCAGTTTCTACAATGAACACAATGAATATCTGTTTTTGACTTTCTTGTTTGTTTATTTTGATATTGTTTCTTTTGAGAACTCTCATTCGCTTGTATTTGCACACTTTCACTTCCCAACATGTTTTTCCTCGCAAACATTGATCTCTATCTCCACATGAATAGTTTGGTTCATCAGCTTTCTGCAAATCTTAGACTTGACGGTTCATTTACACCTCTGAATGCCCTCTCTCAAATCAACCAGTAGGTGGTAGATCTTCTGATCTTATTGCTAATTAATCAAATGGATGAAACAGATGATCCTAGCAAACCGTGTCTTGTACTTTTGAACTGTCTTTATCCCTTTCTTTAGCTTCCTTAAGTCATTCATGAGCTTGACACCCCTGTCCACTATAGGAAAATATTGCTCAGGAACAATCTCTCAAAATCCTCGTACGAAATTATTGCTTTTGGTATGATAGTACTGTGGTGATGACTCTCCCATCAATCATCAGCTACTTTGTGCGACTGAAATGTCGCATTGTCCACCTTATAGTCTTTAGGATACTTTATTCCTTGAAGCCTCTTCTCGATATCATGAAGCCATGCATCAGACTCGATCGGTCCATTGTGACTTTAAAAGTAGGAGTGTGCATCTTCAGAAATTGATCCATCACTCAATCTGACACTCTCGTTGGTTCGCGCCATTAGTTGATTAGGTTATTCCTTCACGATGGCCAATAATGGTACTAGTTGAGTAGCTTGTGGTGTCGGTTACGTCGCTTGCTAAATAGCTTGAATTGCTTGTGCAATTTGGGCTGCAAAATTGGATCGCAATACCTGGTTGATGTTCTATGTTATCACCTTCAGGTGAGTTGTCATGTTGAGATTTGGTGCTCTAATAGTCTTAGTGGATTGAGGATGACCAGCACGACGACGATTTGGTGAACGGAGACCCCCTAGGAATAGACACATCATTTATAATAGCTCTTTGGACTCTTTTTGCACAAACGACTGCAGCGCCTCTTCTTTTCGAACTCATTCTAAATAATTAAAAGATACGCTAAATCAAAATTGATTAAATAACTGACTAAGGATAATTTTCCCCCTACACGATCTTAAGAAGACAAGAGATATGAAATGCAAAATCAAAGAATGTTAGATGCAAAACATAAACAATAAGGGAAATGGTGCGTGAAGTATGAAAAATAAATTAGAATGATTATTATGTACATATAACATTATAATGCAAAAAGAGGGTCGTGAACGTTAAATATGCTTAGTTATCATAAGAAAAATATGCAATCATCTCGAATCAAATTTATTTATAATCCACTTACATTTATATTTATATTTAGTTGGTTTTAGCAGACACCCTAAAACTGAGAATATCAATGCCAACTTAAGTAAATCCAACGATTTCTGTAGAGTCGTCACTTTGTGAGCCCATTGGCCCGGCTAGCCAACATCCAAAAGGGTTTTACCAATTTACATGTTATCACACAAGTATACAAAATTCTTCACAAGTATAATATGTAAGAAGTATGCTATTTCACATAAAATTATGATACAAATTTACATGTCATCTCATAAAAGTAAAGTGCTAGCAAGAATAATATTATAACTGTAAGATTTTTTCACATATGCAGGAGTTACAACAATAGAGCAAGACAGTTAATGATTGCATCATTATAAGTAATTGAAGTCTATAGTAAGTGCAAATTAATAATTGAAGTAGCAAGAGTATGACTGACAATCATATGAAATAACTATTAATCTACTACAAATGATAAGGATTAAGGCCCATAACTAAACATGATGTGTTTATCCTCTAATAGAAAACAATTACTTTCCTCAAGGTGGAAAACCATATACTTTTACGTATAAAACGATTCAACTAGCAATTATATGCCATTTAAGAAATAAAATATAAATAATTATGCTATTAAACTTATTTATTCATTAAATTATGTGTAACATAATTGATATTTATTTATTTAATTATTCGTTATATTAGGATAAAAAAATCCTTGCAATATGAGAAATGTCTGGGTATTTGTCTTATCTATTATTCCATGTCCTTTGAAAATTTAACCCTCAAAGCTCTCTCAACAACAACAGCAGAGAGTCCGATTCGTCGAATTTTTGGAGCCTACATTGTTTTTTTTTAAAACATTTTTGTTTAGTGAATTTTTGCATGTTTTTATTTTTCTTTTTAAAAGTAAATTAGCTTATTCTTAAAAATGCTCAAAACATCTAAAGGTTGTTTTGAGTATTTTGAAAAACAACTAAAACATTTTATATTATACAAAAATATGTTTTGTTTTAAATCAAATTATAAAGAAAACAAAAAATAAAAAATAAAAATCAAAAGTGATCCCAATCAGCCCTTTTTTTTTTGGTTTGCATCTAATTTGGCATTCAAAGAATAATCATAAATTATATTTATTTTCTTTTAGAATATTATTTAACCATACATTGCCCTATGTTGGTGTGCTTTTAGAACGCTTTAGATGGGTTTTATTCTTGGAAGTATTAATGAATGATGTAGTAGTTTTAGCAGGTTGATATTTATATTTATATATATATAAAAAGGATGATATTTATAATATTCGCATACTATAAAGCTTTGCATAAAAGCGTCATTAATATCTTTGGTGATTTGTACCTTAATTCATGCTTTTGTTCTTGCGTAAGGCTTTTAATCAGAGATAGATTGATAAGATAATAATTTGCAAGCACATAATCTTCTGCTACAAAGAGATTAAGCCTAAATAAATATTCAAGCACACTATAGTTTACAATCTATGTGAATAATGACTCAAATATAAATGGGGCATTTAAAGACATACCACCAAATTCTCATGTATTTATATATTTAATTTTTAGACTTGACTTTTGACAATTTTACCACTCAAATCATTCATATCACATAAAAAATATCAGTATTTTAACTTTTGAAAGGTAAGATACACCTTTTCATGACTAGTTTGGGTGGCATTTTTGCGTTAGGAATTGAGTTATGTATGTAAATCTTCCAACATAAAATAGTACTAAAACATTTTCATTGATCGAATTACAATCGAAATGCTAAAATTGATGCAAAACACAAATATTTCTTGTTTCCGAGTTTGACCCGCATTAGAGCAGCTTTACTTGGCGATGGTAACTTGTTTTACTTTGTTCTGAAATAAATATCTTTTTTCTAGGCAAGGCTGAAGGCGTTCTGTTTGAGGATGATGGTGATGGATATGGATACACTGAGGGAGCCTTTATCCTTACGTACTACGTTGCGGAATTGAACTCCTCTACTGTTACAGTTAGAGTTTCCCAAACTGAAGGATCATGGAGGAGGCATACTCGTAGTCTGCTTGTTCATATTCTGCTTGGGAATGGAGCCATGGTTCGTTATTGTTTCATTTATATTAACTTCTTATTTGTATTGCAAAGTTCATTCAAGCTATCATCTTGACAAATACTTTTGTTGAATGAAGATTGTTGGACGAGGAATTGATGGTGAGGAAGTGCGCATCAAAATGCCTTCAGAATGTGAAATATCTAAATTGCTATCTGCAAGTGAAACTCAGTACAGGGAAAAATTAGGCATGTTTTTTCAAGAAGTTTCCAGAACTATAGTTTTGTGAAATTTATTATTATTTTTTTATTTTTTGTTTGTGGATTTTAAACTTGATATCACTCCAAGGGGGCTATTAACTACCGACATATAATCTTCAACGATTATAATACTTTGACTACCATAGTAATATGCCTCTTACATATCAATGATGTTATTATTTATTTGCTGTCTGAGAAACTGGTTAAAATTATGCAGCATTTTCTATATTTTTGAATTGCTAAAAGAAAACATTTATTTTCGATCTTTTATTGAAGTCCCTTTTGTACATTTTCTGTTGAGCTTTTTTTTGTTAGGCTTCTTTAATTTTCTTTTCAACTTGGTACATTCATATGGAAGCGGTGTTGCAGATAAAGCAAAGCTTATTCCAGATGCAGTTGATCTCTCTGGGCAAAAAGGGATTCAACTGTCAAAGACACCTGTTGAGATCAAGAGTAGGGACTGGCTGCTTAAAGTGGTCCCATGGATTGGTGGTCGGATGATCTCCATGATACATCTTCCATCAGGTAGCTTCTAA
This sequence comes from Phalaenopsis hybrid cultivar, assembly GCA_002079205.1. Classification (NCBI taxonomy): domain Eukaryota; kingdom Viridiplantae; phylum Streptophyta; class Magnoliopsida; order Asparagales; family Orchidaceae; genus Phalaenopsis; species Phalaenopsis hybrid cultivar. The sequence continues at coordinate 147,864 of JXCR01108885.1, read as the reverse complement.
TTTCTACTACTGTATTATGCATAGTAATAAATATGATGTTGCTATATTGTTACTTAAATTGATTTTCTCAGTCTAATTGATGACTTGAATCTGACTTCCTATCTCAACTGGATTTTCTTACTGTGCAGCTTGTCTTTTCGTTTCTTCTATTCCAAACTTCTGTTTCAAGGGAACTTGTGTTCATTGAAGCAGTAAGCTATCTAGAAAGCATGCCGTATTAGGAGCCTTGATAAATTATTACCACCTGGTTCTAGGGCTTTCATGCTTATTAGCCTACCTAGAGTGATTTTTGATAAACTTTTCACATGCTGGTGACAGTTTTAGCACCATATAGTTTATTAGGATTAAACATTGCCTCCAAATGAGGAATAAGGTTGATATAACATTTCATTGTAGTTATCAATGATAATTATTTGCCATGTTTCATCTTAGGTTAATCAAATTTATTGATATTGTGCAGCTCACTTGGCCTAGTGATTCGATGTTCTGTCTGCATCCACCAGGTCTTGTATTCCTGACTTTAGGCTTATTGGTGTGCTTGCCATTCATGATCTCTTTAGTTGTAGATTTGTGAGAGATAAACTTTGGGTGAGAATGAGTTAACACATTTGTTCTAACATGAATATTGAATAATAAACAAATATAACTAATAAAATTCGAGTATGTGAAGGCTAGATAATGTCTTTGCACCCAAAGAACAGAGTTCTCTTTTTCGTTTTCACCATCATGTTTCCACCTGAACTTCCAAGTCCTTTTTCTTACAATAACATGATAGGCGTAGTATTTTAACACCTCTACTCCTTTTCTGAGAACCATGGAGATAGAAAGAATAATAAAAATTATGAAGAGGAAAATAGACATGCTTGTTAAATTCTCATGAAAAAAAGACCCATTATATGATTCAATTAGGATATATAAGAATGACAACATTTTAAGGTTTCTAGAAGGTGTTTAAGAAGTTTATCTTGCGGGGAGATGTCGGGGAAAGGGAAATGGTAGGGAATATGAAAAGTTATTGGAGGTTGGAAGGGCGAAACAGAAGGTCGGTTGTTGTTTGGGAGGAAGGACAACGAGAGAGTGGATGGTTAGCAGCAGGAGGTTCTGATACCCGGGTTAACCTAAACAACAATAGGAAAAAAAAGATTATTGCTGAAATTCTAATAAGTTAAATCCACACAACTAAAAGGGGAATTTACAACAACACAACACACGGAAATCTGAAATTGCGACAAATGACAACACTAACTTAAACTGGGTTGGATTGCAAGCAATGGTGATGGCTGTTGGGGGTTTATAATGGTGGTGGTAAGGTGGGAGCGTAGAGTAAGTGTGCCGATATGACAACAGAACAACTGGTCCTTGCTGTCCTGGGCACAACAAGGTGGAATTCGGGTTTCCAGAGGTTGGAACAGCAAATATGTGGCAGGGAGGCATTGCATGAAGGTTGGAACAACGGTTAGGTGGCAATGTCTTGGTCCTGGATGGCTGCAACAACAGTTGGTGGGAAGGAGAGGGTATTTATGGTGGCGGGAAAAACGATGGCAGCAAGTTGGAGAACTAGAATCACAGGGGAAGCAAAGAGGGAGGCTAGAATAGTGATGGGGGTGAGGACGGAAGCGACAGAGAATGTGGGACTGCAAGTGATAGGAAATGTGTTGTTCGGGGAAGGGTTGACTGCATCAGTTACAGCAACGACAATTTTGACGAGAGGTTACAGTGTATTGGAAGGTCAAGGATAGTCATTACCTAGGAGCGAGATATAGTTGGAGCACCATTCATCCTTGGATACAACTCTTGAAGGGAAGACAGGGGACGCCGACTGCCATCTTAACAGAAAAATCACAAAAAATTAACCTAAAACATGAAAATAACATATTTATAGATTTAGAGTAAACATGAGTGGAACCCACTCCAAATAGAGGGAAGTTCACGTAAAGTGTTGATCGGTCCTCTTGGACTGGTCCAAGATGCAATCTTCTTCAGTACTGTAGAAGGGATCACAGACGTCTCCTTGCAGTACTGCAGCTAGAATCGGGACACTATAGTAGAACATTGGGAAGGGTCCTTGTGGGTAGCTTCCGAGTTAGTCTCTCGGTTTGTCGAAGCTTCTCTCTCGTTGTAGTCAGATCAGCCCCGTTGAAGGTGGTAGAGCTACTATAACTTCGCAGTAATCAATCCTACAAGCGTTGTCATTTTAAAGCACATTCCATTATGGGCACAACTTGAGATGGAGTTGTATATCGACCCAAATTTTCACGAACCAAATCCCAAGTAAGTAAATATATATTATTCTTCCCCCACTCTTAGTTTGTTATGAGGAATCAACTTTGGAATGATATATATGACAAGCAGCCATATTGAAGTGTGAACATATAGGAGGGGCTCTTCTTCTTCTTCTCTGAAAGTATCTGGTTCCCACAGTAGGATGTTCTTTCTGTTAAATGTTCTTAGACAGTTTCCAACGATGTAGTTCATCCATTGTTTGATCAGTTGTTGATTTGTACATTGTTGGACTGNTATATATATATATATATATATATATATATATATATATATATATATATATATATATATATATATTCTAAAATTCTCTTATCCGAGATTGTCTTGTGTTTGGTATCGACTCCCTATACTCATGACTTTTTTGGAAGGTTGGGGGAGGAAGAAATGATTTGAAATAATTCATAAGGAGAATTCATGCAGGGCAGCCATTCGAGGTAAATATTGACATGTATCTTTACTTCTGGGTTAAATTAAGACTTAGATAAGAATTTATGAACATCCTAAGAGGTTTATGAATTTTAGGTTTACACTAGGCGACGAGCTCCGTTAATTCAGATGAAATAATTATGTGCTAACCTTAAAAAAATAACTCTGTGGGTTTTCATATTATTATGTGTTTGACAAATTGCATCTAAATTTTTTTGTATATTGTGGATGAATATCGACATAGACTGTATGAAAATAAACTTGATTTGTGACTTACGATGCCTATAATTTCACAATGTTATGAATCTGATAAACATATTTATGCAATCATTGTTTGTAAGTATTCATTTATTATGATTATTGCATATAATATGTAAATTTTTTTATTTGATGAATGCTTGTACTTGAATTATACTTGAAGAAATATCACAAGTGATTTTATAGGTAAATTTTTACATGAATATTTGGAAGTATGGATAATATAAAATGATGAGATTCTCGAATTCTGGTATTTAGGCGAATACGAAACTTCGAGCATCATTTGGATGAGACAGAGGCAATATATTACAAGGGGGCTATTGATAATTTTTATGTTGGGAGGGGCTCAATCGTCATCAATGGTTGATGTATCCATTCGACTGGGTGATGACCCATAATATTACAAAACATGAAAATAGTTGAGGTCTATATAATTACAAGTGACATTCTTATGATTAGATTGATAATTCTTTTGAACATATTCATGATTACACTTGATTTAGTGAAATACATGTTTTGTACAACAATTATAATTCTTTACATAGCATGTCTTTTCTTTTACATCATTTATATGATTAACATGTCATGACATGTGTTGTGGACATGTAGATGAGTTATGGACATGTACATGAGTTATGGACATTGACATGTATATGATTACGTCTGTTGAGCATGCACTTTGTTTTTTTTTGTTTATAAAATTTTATTTTAATCTTGATTATTTTGTTGGGCTTGTTGTAGCTCACTCTACATTATTAACTATTATAAATATTCACTACTAAGAATCGTTGATTCACTTGATCAGTTAGAGGGTGGTACTGTATTTTTCTGGATTAATATGATATCAGGATATCATCATATTAGAGTCAAAGAGATAGATATAACTAAGACAGTTTTTGAAATCAGGGATGATCATTATGAATTCTTAATTAAGTTTATTAACTTAACGAATGCTTCTGTTATATTTATGAACCTGATGAATCTAATATTCAAGCCTTATGCGGATCAATTTGTCATTACTTTTATTGATGATATTCTGATATATTCAAGAGTTGATTATGATCATGCCAAACATATGAAAATAGTATTAGAGGTACTATGACAGAATCATCTACATACATAATTTTGAAAATGTGAATTTTGGCTGCAGAGTATTGCATTCTTGTAGCATATTATCAGTAGACAAGAAATCTCATTGGATCCTGAAAAGGTGAAAGCAATTGTGGAATGATCTACCACAAAGAATGTTGTGAAGGTATGCAGTTTACTTGGAATGGTCGAATATTGCAAGAGGTTCGATAAAGGATTTTAACATATCGTTGTCCAAGTTGATGAAGATGTTCAATTTGAGTGTACTGCAAAATGTGAACATTGTTTTAAAAAATTAAAGAATTATTTGACCACTCTAGTACTAACTACTCCATGATGTATAGAAGGGTTCCAAAATTACAACAATGTATTGTTGTAAGGCTTGGGTTGTGTTCTAATGCAAAATAAAGAGGTAATAGCATACACATTCAGTCAGTAGAAGCCACATGAGAGGAATTATCTGATAAACTATCTGGAGTTAGTTGCTGTGATATTTGTTCTCAAAATTTGGAAACACTAGTATGGTGTGAAGTGTGAGGTCTTCACCAATCATCAGAGTTTGAAGTACATTTTCATAAAAAAAGATAGAAGAGGTGGGTAGAAGTGATCAAAGACTATTATATGGATAGACAATATTGTTATGATCGAGCAAATGTAATTGTCGATACTTTGACCTGTAATTTCACGTGTAGTGCAAGTTGAATTATTACTCTAGAGATGGAAATTATTAAAGTAATTAATGTCTTGTAGTTGGAAGTCAAAAGACCAAAAGATAGTTGGTATTTGTATCAGTTGATCGTGCAATCGACTCCGATAGATATAATCAAGATAGCTCAGATATTTAACAGTGAATATTCGAAACTTTTGAAATAATTTCAATCAGGAGAGGAAGTTGAATATGACTATTGATGAATATGGTATTATCAGAAACAAGATGCAGTTATGGGTACCTGTTAATTCTTATTTAAAACAAAAAATCCTACATGAAGCTTATTATGCAAGCTATACACTTCATTCAGACAACATGAAAATGTATAAGGATTTGAAATTGATATTCTGGTGGCTATGTTTGAAGAAAAATGTTGCATAATATATGTCAAAATGTCAAGCTTATCAGATTGTAAAAACCAAGTATCAGAGGCCCAGTAGTTTGCTACAATCATGCATATAGCTAAATGAAAATGAGAAGAAACTGCTATGATTTTTGTTATGATATTTTCTCGATACAGAAATGGTGATGGCAGTATTTACGCCATTATTGGCAGACTAATAAAGTTAGCTTATTTCTTGTCACTTAGGCAGAAAAATTCAATTTAAAAGTTGGTTAGATTATATGTAAAATAGATTATTAGATTGCATGAAATTTCAGAAGTTATCGTTTTTGACAGAGATGGAAGATTCATGTCTAGATTGTGGAAAGGTGTTCAGGGAGATTTGGGTACACATTTTTTTTAATATAACATTTCATCCACAATTGACGGGCAATCCAAAAAAAAAAAAAACAATTCGGGTATTGGAATGATCTACTTAGGCTTTGTGTCTCTGAATTTAGAGGCAGTTAGGAAGTTCACATCCTAATGATCAAGTTCGTCTACAATACTATCAATACAGTATAAAAATGGCTTATTTATGAAGCATTGTATGACATAAAATACAGAACTTTATTATGGTGGGTTGAAGTGGGTAAATGTCAAATATTAAATCTTTAGTTTGTTGAGGATGCCATAAAAAAATTTGATTAACTAGAGGCAGATTGAAATTTGCTCAGGATCGACGGTAGAAATATTATTACCCAAACACAAAGCAGTAGAATTTAAAATGGGTGATTTTGTCTTTTTAAATGTGAGGCCGATGAAAGGTACAATCAGATTTGGTCAGGGAAGCAAGTTAAGTCTTAGGTACATCAGTCATTTTGAAAAAAATAGAAAAGATTGGTTCAAATGCTTACAAGCTAGATTTATTTGCTGATATTTTAGATTTTCATGAACTACTTCATATCTCAATGCTAAGAAAATATATTTTAAATTTAGACAACGGGATTTCACATGAAGAGATTGACGTGCAGAAAAATTTAACTTATACTTAAAAGTCTAATAAAATTTTAGAAACTGATGTTCAGAAGTTGAGAAACAAACAAATTCCTTTTGTCAAAGATAAAATTAAAGTACAGGCCTAAGAAAGAAGCTACATGGGAAAAAAGAAGAAATAGGACAAAAATCTCTTTTTGTTCAAGTCAACTCAAAAATTTTGAGGATAAAATCTTTATGAGGGAAGTGCTATAACATCTAATTTTGAGAAATCAGGTAAAATTTAGGCACTTGTAAAACATACCCAAAATTTTGCATTCCTCATAATTCTATCGAAATAACTTTATAATATTTTGTACGTCGAATTGATCAATTTGATATATAACACCAAACATAAATTTTAAGTGTATGAGAAGATATAAAATTATGATATAAAAGTTTAATTAAACTTACATTACCTCTGAATTAATCCCTAAACCTCAACACTATTCCCAGTTGACTCCCTCTCATGTACTAAACCGCACATGTAATGGCTAGATAGGATCATAGGTCTGGTATTTATTGGGGACAACTTAAATGTCGCACTCCCTTCATTTCCTCTCTCCTTGATTTGGGCTTCATGAGTCTGGGGTTGTCCACAACCAAGTCCTATATCGGGCATGAACTAGGCGATGGAAGTTAATCAGCATGTAGGAAACCCCTTTTGTCAATATGTGAGATATTCCTTGCTTTCCTTACTTTTTCATTTTGACATTTGACATGAATTGGTGCACTTTTTTGTTTTAAGCCATATCGAGAGACAAACTTGTGTCGTATACTACAAACTTGGTTTGTGGGCTTCCGTATGGCTAATCAGTTGGAAATCAGTGAAGTGAATGGAAGGAAGGAAAATTGGGGGGAGGAAGAGAGGATTTGGAGTAATTTGCAAGGAGAAATCATGGAGGCAACCTATTTGATATAAATATTGACACATTTTTTTTACGGATTAAAATAAGATCTGAGATAATAATTTATGAATAACCTAAGAGATTTACGAATTTCAGGTTGTTTGCACTAAGGGACGAGCTCGAGGCGAGTTTTGGGAAACTCGTCATAGCACTGCCCCATCAATTCTAGTGAAATAATCACGTACTAAAAAAATAACTTTCTATAGGTTTTTATATGATTATATGTTTGATACTATTACATCTAGAATTTTCTACATATTATAAATGAATATATGCTTAGGCTTCATGAATTAAAACTTGATTTGTCACTTATAATACTTATGATTTTTCTATCCTATGAATCTAATAAACATTTTAATGAAATCATTGACTACAAGTAGTCGTTTATTATGACTCGTTCATATGATATATGAAATGTCTATGATAAATGTTTCTTTTATGAATTATGCTTAAAGAAATATCCCAAATGGTGTTATAGATAGAGTATTATATGAATATTTGTAAGTGCATATGATAGAGAGTGATGAGATTCTCGACTTTTAATATTTTGAAAGTGATGAAACTCTTGGAATTGATGGGTTGAGATGGGGATGTAATGTACTGAATCGTTAATACTAAAGGTGGTTATTGATAACTACTATATTTGGAGGGACCCAATCTTTTTTAATATTTGTTATAGCCTTTGGGTTGGGTGATGATTCATGTCATGATGATATATGAAAATAGTTGAGAATTATACAATTTCAGTAGCATTGTTATAATTATTGGTGACTCTTATGAATATGCTTATGATTACACTTTAATTGATGAAATACATGTTCTGTACAGTAATCATAATTCTGTGCATTACATGTCTTTTTTTTGCATGTATTATATGATTATAGTATATTGTGACACGTCTTGTGGACATGTACATGAGCTACATTTGAGTATAAATGTTATTTCTTTCCGTCTATAAAATTTTATTTTAGCTTTGATTATTTTTTTGAGCTTATGGTGCCCCATCTTTATTGTTGAATTTTAGGAAAATGTAAGGAGCACTCGGGCAGTAGCTATGTGTGACTGGTACAATTTTTACATTTAATAGTTTTGGGATCTTGTACAGGCTTTTGGGTGCATAGTTTTTTTTATTTTAGATTTAGCAGCTATGTATATATGTTTTGATGATATGATTTTCATGCGTCCACGTATTTGAATGAATAATAAAAATAAAATGAATCATACATGTTTGCGGCGATTTAGTTAGGCTGATTCTTAACCTACTGAGTTTTGATTTTGCAAGTCAGGATGAGTGCTGGTGAGAATTTGGTCTACCTAATCATCTGCCTCCGTCGCACGACAGTTGGCCTTTGAAGAGGGATTAGTTGGGGAGTGACGGTTACAAGCAGCTTACCAAATGCTCGATTCATTTGCAGCCTTAGCCATTGTTGTTTGTACATTGTTAATGCACCGTTTGTCTACTATTTTCGCCGAGCAACCGTCGGCGGCGCTTCCCCCCTACTGTTTACAGTAGGAACCAACTTTTTTTCTTCTCCCAAGATGTCATATGATCACTGTTTGCATCGATTATCTGCCACCATCGATCATCCCACTTTCAGTATAAATTCTCCGACATTCTTAAAGCATTATTGTGTTCTATCACACCTTCTATAAGCCTTAAATGGTAATACATGAACCAACCAGGAGTATAGAAAAACAAAGCAAGAACAAAAAAGGATTATTTTACAATCCTTGCTCAAATCTTGCGGAAATAAGAGTCTTAATATTTTTCTTTTCGACTGTGATTGCATTACATACTATTGAATTTAGTAGAGGTGTTGATGTTGGAGGGTTTTTGATGCCATTATAGGGTTCTTAGAAAGTGTTTAGGAAGTTTGTTTTGTGGGGAGATAGTTGGGGAAAATATGGGCGATCAATGACATTTGGAAGGGATAGATTACGTTAGGAGGCTGTCCCGACTGAAAACACTGAGGTGGACGATGAAATAATGTTATATGGATTGCAAGGAGGTTTGTTATCTATTCCTGAGCAAGCTACAAATACGTCACTTGCAAAAAAAATATACAACATTCTTAAGATAAAAACCATAGAATACAATTTTCAAAATACTTAAAACAAAATTAATGTCTCAAAAATAACAAAATACATGCATAAAAAGTTTCATAATAGAATGGCCTCTAATTAAAAATAAAATTTAAGAAAAAAATAAAAAAGGTAAGTAATTTTTTCCTTAAGTTGTATCTGGAAAGGTCGGTCCGCTAGTCGCACAAACACGGGATCATGATTGTGTATTGCGAAATTCTGCACCATGGGAGTTCTGCTCTTGTTGGTTTGCTATCAGCTCTCGCATCATTCTTCCCAACAAGGAGTCTTCCTTTTTTTGGAGCGGCCTGAATCTCATTATCAAATGTTTTTTCCGACAAATCACCTAAGGAGTTTCTGAAATCATCAGTTCACCACTCGTCCGGTCATCAGTTTGTGGATGGGAACGGCGGCGATGAAGGCCGCAGTGGGCATAGGTGGCTAACAATGGTGGTGGCCGCTGAAAAAGCCGGTTGAAGGCGACGTGCTTTGTTGGCGGGCTGAGGTGCCAGCTCGCAACACTTTACATGGGATTGTGTATTTGAGATTTAATCAATTCCATCGAATTCCAACTAGAGAGAAAATGAATTTAGAAATGAATTCTACATTGATTTATATTTTATATTGTATTTATAAATTCATTCGACCAAAACACTTGAAATCTTAGAAGTCTTGGAAAAGTAATGCTATCGACCAAATAGCCCTTTAATGTAGATGAATTGAAAGGTCGTGATGCCAATTAAGACAAACACCGAGTAGAGAGAATAATACATATTCGAGATTGCAGATCATGAGGAAAATGACAGAGGTAAATTATGAACAAACAACAAATGAAGCCAATGTGCTAAACATCGTGAGAGTAGGTGAAGATAGATTTGTCGTCAAAAGTAGGTCGCTATGAGAATTTAGTCTTACAAGGGTTGAGAGGGAGTTAGCATACTATATGAGCATTCATTGGCAGTTGAATAAGCGACTAAATCGAGAGTGATGCATTAACGCACGATGTGAGGTATGGTTGTAACAAGATGTGATGTATGATAGTTGGGTGGAAGCAATTTCTTGTGTTTAGTGGGATGTTGAAAAGCAAATGAGTGTGATAATGAGTGGACAAGGCGAGCTTGTAGGTACACATGGGTTTAGTATGGAATGCAAGCACTCATATTGGCTTGATAACAAGGTGTGAAAGAGTGATTACATATAGAAGGTATGGGAGGTGGGCTAGGGCATGCATACTTCATGATAGCAAGAGCTTCCAAGGGATAGGGGGACCAATCAAGTGGGTAGCTGACTTTTTCCTTCTCTGATATGTTGTTGAGAGGTCTTTTTTTTTTGGTGGGCGTGGTGTTTTGTCAACTTATAAAGATGCTCTAGAAATAGGCGGATAATTATACACTAAATATATCTTCCTAATATAGTCTTTTTCCATTTTAAGAAAACCTACATAATATTTTATATATTAATAATTGTTAAATATGTCAAAACCGATAAACAGATTGAACTTCCGGTTTCTACCCCTTCTGCAATCTTTATTTTTGGTTAATTTAATGATCTTAAATGCTCAAACAAAACCAGCAGAAATGGTGTTCCTTGACCAAAGTTCTTCAATGTTAAAACCTCATTGGTGATGCATATGTATTGCTTATAAGGATTATATCAATCAAGAATAATTGAAATCGGACAGAATTAAGAGTTTTCATCTTTAAATGACTGCATTAAATTTCTTATTTTACCTGTACATATTCTTTCTTTATAGCTAAATATTTAGTTTACGAATATGTATTAATAAGTTACCTAAAATAGATTGTACATATTATTATATATTGTTAGGCTGCTTAAAATAGATTGTACAGACTATAATTTATTGGAATGAAAGCAAAGGAAAAAGGCATGGAGCCAATTTACTCAAAAGATTGATATGGTATCGAAGCCAGGGAGCAAACCTTAGATCTTATTTTAGCGTTGAAATCCTCCACTTCGGCTTTGTCTTCGGATTTAGCACTCCTTTCTAGATCGTCAGTTTTGGCTTCGACAAACCTTATATCATTGGCTTCGGATTCGGCACGGCTTTAAAATCGTTGGCTTAGTCTTCGGCTTCCCCTCACTAATCTCGTCTCCAGGCGGGAATTCTTTTGTCTACTTCTGCTGGTTCTTGCTTCTACCTGGTCCTGTCTCCCGCATCTGGTTCCAGCTTCCGCTTGCATCCTGTTTATTGCATCTGCGGGGTTTTCGCTTCAACAGATTTCTTGTGCAGCATCAGCTTGAGTTTTCAAATTTCATAGGAAGCATTAAAGGAGATTTCTTCCAACATATATAATCTGATCGCTGGAACCTTCGTCCAGCCGACTAGAAGATCTCTTCCTACAGTTGTGTTTCCTCTCCTTCAGTTTCAAATCAAATTCAAGGCAGTGCACGCTCTTCTTTTCCTTACTCAAGGATTGACAAATCTCTTGCTTTTGAATCTATAGTTTTCCTTTTATCATTGAAATTGTTGGTTCTTGGTTTTCTTTAGTTTTCGATTGATTATTTTCGATTAACCACTTTTTTGGTAATCAACTTGTGAGTGACAATTCTGTTAGGATATCTGAGAAAACATGTGAAATCTTAGTACCAAATTTACGGAAAAGAATTATGTAGCATGAGAATTTGAATTTAAGAAGTTCTTGAAAAGAAACTCTTAATTCTAGCCGATTTCAATTTGAATCTCCCTACTATCAAATTTTTGGTAAACGTCCTAATTATCATATGCTACATACTTTCGGGTGTGTTTGTTTTATTCATTTGCGTGCCCATGAATGTCATAAGTTGGCAGCCCAATCTGTTCGATGTACCTTCATGGGTTACAGTCCCAATCATAAAGCTTTTGTGTGTTATCATTCAATTAATAATCGACGGCGTATCCTCGCGAGGTGATTTTCTTTGAACATGAATACTATTTTCAGCATCATCTTTCGACATCTGACCATACTTCCTCACTTTAATAATTCTTCTTTTAATAATGATTCAAGTCTAACCTTATCTACACGCGACGCCTGATCCCTTCATCTCCAGTCCTTCTCGACCTTGCTTCTGAACATGCTCTAATGATTCTTTGACGATCGACTCGGCACATTTGTCCTCCGAATAGATATGGTTATTTTGTAATTTTAATTAATACTACATCTCCTACATCTTATTCTTAGGCTGTTAAACAAACTTGTTGGATAAAAGCCATGTGAGAGGAACTTAAGGCACTTCAAGAAAATCACATATGGGATATTGTTTCATATCATGCAGGTGTTAAACCCATTGGTTGTAAATGAGTTTATTCTCTTAGGCTCCGATTTGATGGCTCCCTTGACAGATATAAGACAAGATTGGAATCTCTTGGCAAACGACAGGAATATGAGATTTATTATGAAGAAACCTTTGCACATGTGGTAAGATGACAAATGTTTGGCTTATTCTATTTATTTTTGCATCTAAAAGCTAGTCCTTACAACAGATGGATGTTAAGAATGCATTTTTGCATGGGGACTTTAAGGAAGATATCTACATGACTCCTCCAGACTTGTTTTCTACACCCTCAAATGATGTTTGTAAGCTTAAACGATCTCTATACGGTTTGAAACAGGCTCCATGGGTCTGATTGAAAAGTTTTGCAATACTTTTCTTAGCTTCTCTTTTATTCAAAATTAGTATGATTCTTTATTATTTATTTACAAGAATGACAAGGGAATTGTATTGTTATTTGTCTATGTTGATGATATTGTTATCACATAATCTAATACTCAATTGATATCACGGTTACAGAAGTGTCTTCAGGGTTCTTTTCATATGAAAGATTTAGGGTATTTAATTTATTTTTTAGATCTTGAGGTTCACTCTTCTCTCACTGATAATTTTCTTTACCAGCATAACTATAATAAGGAACTCATTGCTTTGGTTGGGCTCCAAGAAGGTCGTCATGTTGATACTCCTTTGGAAGTGAACGTTAAATGTGAATCAAATGATTGTGGCTTTCTATCTAATTTATCTCTATATCGACAACTTGTTGGTAGTCTCAATTATCTAGCACACGTCTTGATATTTTATTTGTTGTACAACAAGTTAGTCAATTTATGCAGACATCTGCACATCTTTATTTAACTGAGTCTAAATATCGAGTTATATTCTCTGCTTGTTATGAGATTATTTGGCTTCGGGGTTTGTTGGCTGAGCTTGGTTTGCCTCAACTTGAGTCTGCTCCTATTTATGCAGATAATACTAGTGCTATCCATATTACTGCTAATCCTGTCTTTCATGAGCTCACGAAACACATTGAAGTGGATTGTCATTCTATTCGAGAAGCCTATGATAATCGTGTTATCTCTCTTCAGATCTTCAAACGGCTGGTATATTTACTAAGACTCTTTCTTAGCATTGTCATCAGTTGTTGATAAATTGATGTTTCTTGATCAGTCAACATCAATTTGAAGGGGGATATTAATCAAAAATAATTGAAATCGAGTATAATTAAGAGTTCCCTTCTTTAAACGACTGCATTAATTTCCTTATCTTAATTGTACATATTCTTTCCTCATAGTTGAATATTTAGATTATGGATATGAATTATTAAGTAACCTAAAATAGATTTACACATTCTTATGTATTATTAGGCTACCTAAAATAGATTGTAAGACTTATTTATTAGAATGAAAGCAAAGGAAAAAGGTATTGAGCCAATTTACTCAAAAGATTGACAAATTATATGGAGTGTACGTGCTCGCGTGTTTTTGGGATTCTACCCAAGATCAAAATTGTGTGTTATGTTATTTAAATGATGCATCATTCGCTTGTATCCCATTTGATGATTGGTGGATCTATTAAACATCATATATGTTCGTTTTACAATTTTCTTATGCTAAGATAGGCTGCATGATATGCCACATGCTAAATTTTGAGTAAATTTGTAGAAAAGTAAAATTTTGACAATCTTGCATTTCATAGAAATTCAAACACAGGTCTGTTGATTTGTAAATGGAGAGAGTAAATTTTACTGATAAAATATTAGATGTATACTCTCATTTATCCTAGAATCTGTCATTGCAATTTTAATCACGTAGCACTCCTGTTTCAGCGACCCAGTGGCTTCACAGTAGGGTTGAAGTTGGTGGATACGAGGAGTATAGTGGTGTTGAATACCGATGTGCTGGATGCTCTGAGGAATACAAAGTAACTGGGTAAGGTTGCATACTCATCAACTCTCATTAGGTATGCCATTGATGTAGTTTTTTGAGTAAAAGGATATAATATGGTGAAGTATACGATCAATATTTCCACAACTATGCAAATCCGCATTTTCTATTTTTTTATTTTTTATTGTCCTTTCTGAAGTCTGAACATAGTAAACTGAACAGGAGGAATCTTGAGCAATCTGGTGAAGAGGAAGCTCTTTCTCTAGAAGGAGATATTGGTGGTGGATTAGTGCTTGAACGCCATATATTCATTCCCAAAGATAATCCTCAGGTTCTTTGCATTGATAGTGGCATTATAGCACACACTGTGGGAGCTGGTTCGGGTGGATTCTCAAGGTTTGTTATAGATTAAACATGGCATTCTTTTAATCCAATGATTGTTCAGAATTTAGGACCATCAACTCAACGTCCAACCACCCATTCCCAGATGCTAACTTGTGGTTGTCTCTGATTAGAGACTTCCAATGAGGCTTCTTGCCGCTCGCTCTATCAGTCTTCTACGCATAATTAGTCAAAGATAAAGGCAGGTATTACCCTCGGGTAAACTTGGGAGGCCCCTCATTTGTATGAGTCAGAATGGGGTCTTCTAAGGAATGCATCTATAGGACCTCAAGAAGAGATAATCCTGAATCGTTAAAGTATGATCCCCAATCTCTGTTTTTTAGTGAGTTTGGGTCAGTATAGGATTACCTGAATATATTCTGATGCCCACAATTTTGACAATTTTCCTTGATAAGCAAGTCGGCAAGGTATTTGTTGATGTAGTTAATTAACATTCTTTGGGTTATTCATCATTCGAATGATGATCTAATGGTCATTGGGGTACTCATAATCGCTTTAGAATGCAATTGAGGATGGTAAATGACTTATTTATCTCTACATCAATGAAGGTCAGCATGTCATCATGCAATCTTTAAGATTCATGCCTAATGAATGAGATGATGGATGTACATCATTAGCTGTTGACTAGACATTCTAAGAAAGCTATATCCAAAATATAGAATATACCAAGTTGAGTTGAAGTGAACTAGATTAGCACATTTTATGTCAGTCACATTAGCCTTTACTAAATTTAATTCTATCAGAGAGCTTGTGAGCTCTAAAATTTCATTCCTTGACATCTCCAAATCAAATTCAGAAGGCATTTTAGATGAGACATTATCCAGATATTATTCCTTCATTTTCCAAAAAAATTAAAGTAGTGTGTAATCCACCAGTTTGGATGTATCAGTTCACAAATTGGTTAAGCCTAATTAAATCGAAATCTGAAATTCATATAACGAAACCAACCAAATGAAGTGGACATCCTCGTACCGATCCCGCTTTAAATTCCAATTTCGCTCACGCCTCTAACCTGTTCCTGCTTCCACACCCGTTGCTGCTCTTGCTCATGATCCCACTCTGATGCTCACTTTCAAGCAAATTAAGATGTGGTTCAGAAGAGATGTTTATGCTATCCCACTCTCATGGGCTGGCCTGACTCCCCTAGGAGATCACATTTACCTTTTTTAGATTATTATTAGGGTTAATTTTGCTTTTGTGCATATGAATATGTTGTTAATTCTTGGTATTAGGACTTTTGCTTCTATTTTTGGTATTTTGATATTGCATTATCTGATTTTCTGTCCTATGGAGTGTAGTCTCATCAACTTTTTACAAGTGGTGTATTTGTAGCCTGTTCAGGAATAAGTGGTGGATTCTCCTCGACAATCTTACCTCACCAATATTGTTTTCATGCTGTTTTCCCTGCTGATTTTGGCTTGGACAGCGCAGGAATGATGTTTTCGCTCTCCAACTCCCCTTTTTTCTTTAATCCTTAATTATTGACTATTTGCCACTTTCCCAAAAATCACCTTGATGCTTAAAACACATTATTGTTTTCATGCTGTTTTCCCTGCTGATTTCGGCTTGGACAGCAGCAGGAATGATGTTTTCCCTCTCCAACTCCCCTTTTTTCTTTAATCCTTGATTATTGACTATTTGCCACTTTCCCAAAAACACCTTGATGCTTAAAACACATTATAGGTACTTTAGAACGGCATTATTTGGTATTAAAACCCAACAAATCTTAGGTCTCTAGGGATTTTTTTCTCTCTCTTAACTTAAAATCCACATAACATAATCTAAAACCTCCACCAAAAATCATCCATACACCCTCCACCCCTAATGCTAAACTTAAATTATCTACTCTTTGTTAGCTGAAACCCTAATTGGGAAAAAGTGACACATCATGCCGAAGATCTTACAATGGGAGATATGCACATGAAGATGATCTAACTGTAACAAAAGTTTGCCCATTTGAGAGGGGAGACAAACCAGAAATATCACTCATAATTTTAATAATGGTGACTCGTCGAATCAAGAGGAGGCAGTCAAACCTTCCACCAAAAAGTTTCTAGCAATGAAGAACAAATGCCTTGACAATTTGGCATTGAATACCAAAGGAGGATAAATGATTTTGGCATGAAGTTTGACTTGCTGAATTTTGGGCTTCTAGGTCCAGATGAATTCATTGAGAGGGCAACAGTGGAATAAACTTGTAAGTACAAGGAGATTCCTTTGGAGAAGGAAGTCAAATTGGCAACCATCAAACTTGAGAGGAGCACACTATTGTGGTGGGAGAATCTAAAGAAACTTTGACAGCAAGACAGGATGAGTAAAATCACCAAATGGTAGAGGTGTGCATTATTTAGTTATAACCGAAAAATCAAACCGAACAATATTTTTTTTGGGATGATTTGCTTAGGTTTTAAATTACCATCCGAATATCAAATTTGATTTGTGAAATTTTTGGTTTTTCGGTTTTTGGATCATCTTCACAATAAGTGCTTGTGTTTCAATTATGATCCCATTGTTAGGATCACAATAAACTCTGAATTCAAGTTCTCCACCAACTGTTGAATTTGGGTGGTGGAGATAAAGAGACGGGAATAAGAAATTGATCAGACATTTTCTTTCATTTATTCGTAAGTTTCTAAGTAGAAGTTATTTGGAAAAAAAGAAAAAAATTAAAAAGCCGCCAAATACTCCATAACAACCTATTAAATACTTAATAACCGTAACTTGGTATTATATTTATTTTATTTTTAACACAGAAAACCAATGTAAAAGAAAAACAATTTATTTTAAATTGGAGGTTAAGCAGGTGAGAAGATTTAGATTACGATCGGCGTGAAAGTCAGGCAAATTGAAGATGCATGGGAGCCAAAGGATAAAAGATAAGACATAGCATCAACAGACATGGTCAAACAACTTGTGTATGGTGTTGCATAAGCTTGATCTTACATAAAAGGAGACAGAATCTGGCTCTTGAGCCCACAGAGTGGAGGAGTGCAAGAAGGAATATTGGAGGTCTTACGTGATCTTATGCAATCTTGATTATAAAATGGGAATGACTAGTAGAAAATTGTGTTTGCTTTAAGATATGTCTGTACTGACGTTGCCAACCACACTGAATAGTGATGTTATCCACAGGAAGGTTGGCAATAATGAAATCAACAAAAAGTGAACTGGAAGGGCCGCCAACGGATTGAAATTGGAGATGAACATATCAACTAGATAAGATCTTGACAGTATTTTCTTAATTTAATAGATAGCGGTACCGGTTTGCTGGAGTTGGTGGAGATGAAGTTTGAGGATCTACGAACAAGAATGGGGCGAGGCTTTAAAGAGGGATTTGCACGAGCTTGGGAAAATTCTTGTGGATTACAACAGGGACGTAGCACTAGTGGAACTGGGCAGAGTATTGTTAGGACACACTTTTAGGATCTATGAAGAATGTGCTAATGGGTTTTGGGCATTGTTTATTGGACCTTGCAGATAAAAGATGATGGTTGTGGGAAGGTTAAACACTAGCAACATTGTTTTGATGTCATCACTGGAATCACTATAAATGGAGGCTTGTAGTTCACTGGCAACTTTAGAAATTTTTGGGGGATATCACTAACTGACATTGTTTTGATGTCATCGCTGAAATTATATATTCTGGAAGACTTGCCTGTTTTTTTTTCTATTCATTCCTAATGTATTCAAACAGAGATTATTTATGAAAAAACAAGACTATAAAAGTCTCCATAACAATCTACCAAGCCTAGGCCACTAACTCAATATCACATTTATTTAGCTGCTAACATGCACAACTTATTTCGAATCTCTAGCATGCTCCCTCTCAATTGTTAATACACAAAGTGCTGTTTTTATCTCTAGTCATGTGAAATGTAATCTCTCTTCATATATATATATATATATTTTAAATCTTAGTGTAATATTTGATTTTTGTGTTGGCCATAGACATAAGTGAATCTCACAAAATCATGTAAATTTTCTTCTTAGGTTTGAGTCATCCTCATTTAGTTTGCGTGTCTTGTTCTGTAGTGATATCACTAACTGACGTTATATTTACTTGGATTTGAAGGCTGGTTTGCTTGCGAGTGCACCCAACTTTTACCCTTCTACACCCAACGGAAGTGTTTGTCATGTTCAAATCAATTGACGGTTCGAAGCATGTAATTGAACCTGAAGCAGGAGAAACAATGTTGGAGGGAGATATCCGCCCTAATGGTGATGCCCTTGCACTCTCTAACCTTCAGACCCTAATTCTCTCTCTCTTTGTTCTTTGTTCACTGGAGTTGCGGCTTTAATATACTTTTATTCGTTGAGCTATTTTTTTTTTTTCTTTTAACTACAGGTGAATGGATGCTGGTTGACAAATGCGCTGGTCTGGGGCTGATTAACAGATTTGACGTAAGGCAGGTAAGTAAATGCCTGATTTATTGGGGGGCTGGAACAGTTAATTTAGAGCTGTGGTCTGAAGAAAGGCCTGTTTCAAAGGGGACTCCTTTGGCAATTTCTCACCAATATGAGGTGAAAGGGATCCCTGAACTCTGAGAAGTGTTTCTTTCTGGAATTAAGAATGGCCATGTCATTTGAAAGGGGCTTTATCCTCAGCTTTAGTAATTTTTACTCTCCTCTTTTATGACGATTAAGCAAAGGAATTGCTTTTGTGCACCGTTAAAGTTTTCTCTTTGATTATTAAATGGAAGAGGGGGATTTATACCTACCACTCAAATCTATGTATTTACATACCCAACACCTAAACTTTACTTTTAATATTTTTACCACCCAAATATTTCACATCACATCAAAAATACCACCAATTAAAATTTTAAAATTGAAATGCATAGTTAAGGTGGCATGCTTGTAAAAATTGATGTTTAGTTAGATATGTAAGTACATAGGAATCGAGTGTATGTATGTGATTTTTCTAATGAAATTTGAGGGCATTATTGGGAAAAAAAATATCACATCCGGAGTCCGGATACAAAGCTATGTACGGATAACGGACGCAATACATAGGATGGAGAGAACAGACGCAATGCACCAGACGGAGTGGAGCCTTTGTCCTGACGTAGATTGTCCAGACTTCGAATGCAATATTTTTTTCCATTAGCAGGCCCTGGCTTGCTTTTTTACCTATACGTGATATATACATGTATCTGTACACAAATATACTAGATAGAATACATTTAATTTGTGTGGTGATTTGGATATGCTGGTATTTTGTTTTACGTTGTCTGGTGTCTGTTAAACACGCTCTTTATTTTGTGTCATGTATTGTATATTTTAGTATTATAAACTTTTGGTATATCTTAGATATATGCTTGCATCCATAGCTTCTGATATATTCTATCATTATCATCATCTTTAATTTTATCCCAACTTTTGGTTTTGATGTCCATTCGTAAGTCTCGTTAAACCATTATTTTTTGTTAAACTGCCACATTGCAGTTGAGTACAGGAAAAAGATTCTGAAGTCGTTGGATAATTTTTTGGGTATATGATAGCTTACTGTATTCATTTTGAAAATCGATTGGGAATTAGGGCTGTCAAAAGGCTTTTTGATTGCTAGCAACTCGTGTTTGATTCGTTAAGTAGCTCGTTTTGGATTTATTTGTTATGCAAAAGAAGTCGAACACGAATATTTTTATTTGCTTAATTTATAAATGAGTTGAATCTTGTTTGTTCTTGTTTTTTTTTTTTTTGTTAAGACTCGAATTATTTAAATAATAAATTAATAATATGTAAATGTTTGAAGTGTTATCTTTTGATATGATATCAAAGATCTGGTATAAGTATAAAAATAAAATTTAGGTGTTGGATATGTAAACTCATAAGAATTTGTTGGTATATAGGTGTAAAGTAGCAGAACACGAGCAAGCTTAGGCTTAGCTCGTGTTGGACTCGTTAAGAAATATTTTTGTTTAGGTTCGGCTTGTTTATATTTGAAAAACAAGCGAGCCGAACTTAATCTGTTTGCGAATAAAAAACTATTTTAACAAACCTTGTCAAATATGTAATTGTTAAGGGTGTAAACAAACCGAGCATGAGTGAGTGTAGATTCGGTTTGTTAAAAAATATCATTGTTCATGTTTGACTCGTTTCTATATTGAGCTCAAAAAAATTGTTTGTGCTTGGCTCGCTTGTGTATTAAGCTGAACACGAGCTATTCACGAACAATGAATTATTTTGACAACTCTAATCACACAGTCGTAGGATGTTAATTATAAATCTTTGTAGTGTTGTTGTCAATAAATTTATTTTAAAATAATACTTATATATATATATATATATATATCTCTGTAGTTTGAGCAGAACACGAATGAACGAAACTTTGTTTCATTTATATATCGAGCGCAAAAAAAATTGTTCGTGCTCAACTAATTTGCTTAGCGAACGAATCGAACACGAGATACTTAACTAGCCGAACACGAGTTATTCGTGAATAACGAGCCATTTTGGCAGCCCTAGTGGTATGTATGTGATCCCCTATGGGCATTTAAGTGTTAGAAATGTAAATACATAAGAATGGGTGGTATGTATTTAAATATTTAAAATTCACACCCCATAGGCCAATATTGGGAACAATGGATTCATAGATGCTGATTAAATGTTTGAGAAGGTGATTGTATGGTTGGTTCTATTTATTGTTTTTATTTGTTTATATTTACTTGGGGTAAATTTAATCTTTTGACTTTATTTATCTGTATGTCCTACTATTCTTTTATAAAAGAAATTTAAGGGTTTATTAGAGTCATGGCGAGAATTGTTAAGTTATAATTTTACGTCGTTTTTTTTTTCATCGAACATCGAATCACGTAAATCTTTATATTTGATTGCTATTTTATGAATTTTTACGTTTTTGCATTATTTTTATATAACAATTAATATCATAATTTCAGATTCGTGATCGAAAATTGGTTCGGCAGCTTGGAAGTGATGATAAAAGAAGAGAGAGAAAAATAAATAAATAAAGGTTAGGAGCCTGATATTTGCACTGCATTGGAGGGAATGTTCCTTTATTAATTTTCCTCTTTTGAAAAAGCTGCAGGAAGGTTTTTTGAAAAAGGAAGCGTGGAAAGTTTTCTGTTTTTTTTTTTTTTTTTT
>JXCR01108885.1:106361-126071 GCA_002079205.1 Phalaenopsis hybrid cultivar | reverse complement strand
TTTTTTTTTTTTTTTTTTTATCTTTTTTTTGTTCTGATTTTTTGAAAAAAAAAATGTTATTTTTTTTTCCTGGAAAGAAGAGGAAAATATAATCGATTGGGAAAGAAAAGAATTTTGGGATAAGAAAAGAAAAAAATAATTGAAAAAATAAAGAAAAAAAAAAAGAGAAAAAATTTCAGGTGAAACTTCTCTTTGTAAAGGAAATTCCAATTGTGAAAGTTATGAAGAAATAGCATGTCAAGTTATTTAACTTCCGTTATGATGGTGCAAAGTTGATTTATTAGGTGTTTTTGCATCCTGTCAAAATTGATGTGACGAAATATGACCGCAAAATGGACTTTTGCATGTGACGATGTGATGTAATGAATGTGTCGTGCTCTTTGAATCTGAAGGAAGTCATAGATAGCGAGAATTGTCCTTAAGAGATGTCAGAGAGAGAGTGATTGAAGATTAACAAGAGTGCTTGTGGCTTGATTTGAAATCACTTGACCCAAGGGAACAAATATGGGGTGATGATGGAGAATGCTGCAAGAAAATTGTAGAGGATGTTGAATAACAAATATCTCACGAAGAGCGTGGAGAACCATCCCCATATGAGGCGTTGATTATATAAATTTTAGATGAGACGGATTAAAATTGATGAGCACTTGAATGATTTCACAAAGTTGTTGACAAATCGTTAATTTTGGATGAGGAGGTTGGAGAAAAAGATAAGACACTTCTTTTATTGAATTTGTTCTCGGATGAGTTTGAAAACTTCACTAGACACTCATTTATGGGAAGAAGATCTTGAATTATGGTGAAGTGAGTACGACACTATTTAATCATGAGTTTCGTCAAAGGGACAAAGAGTTCACAAAGATGGAATCGGTTGGGACACTTACACCCCAACATGGAAGATTTGAGAAGAAGAAGAATTTGACAAAGAAAGGTAGCAGCGACGACACTTCTCAAAAGTGGGGTACGTGTGGTGAGCGCAATCTTGGGAAAAATTAGTGTGCTTACTGTTTAGAGACTGGTCATTGAAAGAAGGATTGTTCGAAGATAAATGAGAAGAGAAAGAAAGTTGCATCTTGGGTGATAGCCAATATTAGTGTGGAAAAATGTGAAGACATAAGTTAAGTTGTATCGTTATCTGCAGTTCCTCACAATTTGTTTATAGATAATTCGTATTAGATTTTGGACTTAGAAGATATCTATTACATTTGTCCTCATCGAGGATGCTATTGTACGTAACATGAACTGGATGGTGTTGTAGTGATTATGGGAAATGATAAAATTTGTCGTACTATTGGTGTAGGGAGTATATTTATCAGGATGTATAATGGTACTGTGAAGTTGTTGACTGATGTTAAACATATTCCATATATCATGAATAATTTGTTGTCTTTTGGGGCTTTATAGTCCAATGCTACAAGATAGTTATTGAGGCAGGAGTCTAATGATATATCGTGGAGCAATATTTTTTATGAAGGTAGTTTGTCATCACAATCTTTACAATCTTCAAAATAATACAGTTATTGAACGACTATTGTTGCTGATGTATTTTAATGTCACTATGTTATGGTATATGTGGCTAGTTCATTTTAGAGATGCTTCACTTTGGGCTATGGTGAATAAAGGATTGATTAAAAGAGTGAGTACTTGCAAGCTTAATTTCTGTGAACATTATGTGTTTGACAAGAAGACACGAGTATCTTTTGGGACTATCATTCAAAGTACAAAAAGTATTTTAGAGTATGTTCACACAAATGCTTGGGGCCCGACGAAGAAAATATCATTCAGCAGGCAAATATACTTTGTCTCTTTATTAATGATTACTCCATGTATGTTTGGGTGTACACCATGAAATATAAAAGCAAAGTATTAGAGATTTTCCTAATTTGGAAGAGGTGGATTGATACTCAAACTGATAAAAAGATTCGATGTATCAGATTAGACAATGGGAGCGAATACACTTTGGATGTGTTCTTGCAAGAGTGTCAGAGAACAGGGATAAAACAACACTTTATTGTTCTTGGGTACCACAGCAGAACGGGGTGACAGAGATGATGAATTGGACTTTGGTGGAGAAATTTTGGTATATGTTATCCAATGCTGGGTTGGATAGAATCTATTGGCTCGAGACCATAAAATATGTCTATCACTTAGTGAACCGTCTATCTTTCGTAGCTATTAGGAAGAAGACCCCAAAAAAGATGTAGTCAAGGTATCCTTCTATATATTATGAGCATATGAGAGTGTTTGAATGATAGTCTTACTATCACATGCAGATTGATAAACTGGAATCACGAGCAAAGAAGGCTTATTGGCCTTAGACATGAAATCAAGGGCTTCAAGCTATATTATTAGTCAGAAAGAAAGGTTGTCATTAGTAGGGATGTTACATTCGAAGAGGTAAACTTGTTGAAAAATCAGGACTCAAGGTGGGTGGAGCGCTTTACTGGGACCATAGATATGTAACAAAAGTTAAAGTCTGATGCTACTCCATTTGTTCCACAGAGTTCGTCCACTTTAACTCATATATCTAATTTTGTTGCAACTCAGGAGATATATGTTGATATTTCTCAGGAGGAGGTGGAAGAAGATGCTAAGGATGAGGTTTCTACTCAAGAATCTATTATAAGGAGCAGAACCAGGTGCCACAATGTCCCAAAACCAGCTTGGTTGAGGGATCACATTGCATTTGCACTTTCAACCATTAAAGCAGAACTTGTCGCTACAAATAAGCAGCGAAGAGCCCATACTATGATCTTTATAGAGCGAAAATGGATGAAGAGATGGAATCTCTTCGAAACAATGATACTTGGAGGTACGTGAAGCTTTCTTCGGGAAGAAAAGCCATGAGGTACTAATGGGTGTATGCAAAGAAGGAAAGATCTCATGGAGCTGATGTGTGGTACAAGGTAAAGTTATTGGCAAAAGGCTTTGTGCAATGAGAAGCGATTGATTATGATGAGGCATTCTCTCTAGTGGTTAAGCATTCTTCAATCTGTGTTCTCTTAGCACTTTTAGCACAATACGACCTGATCTTAGAACAACTCGATGTGAAGACTGCATTTCTACATAGAAAATCAAAAGAAGAGATCTATATGTTGCAGCCACCTAGAAGGTCCTGAAGATCTATATGTTGCAACCACCTAAATAATGAATTTATATGAATGAGAAAGTCGTTCTCGTCCTATGTAGCAAGCGATTAAAGAGATTTTCTTTCGCACCGAGGAGATCATGAAAGTTATCCTCGTCCCTACTCCGCAGTTAACTCGGGATCTTCTTGCTTATTATTGTCGCGCATTCCTAAGAGATGAAGAAATGCTAGTTTTCCTGTCACACTTTTCGGGGGAGATTTTCATGCTTTTGTGGTTGATATTTGAGACCCCTGAAGATCAGTAGAAGTATTGGAATTTCAAGGAAGTGATGCCGACTCTAGTTGAAGTTGATTGTTTGTATCCATTGTATAAGTATATGTTGGTCTTTGTAGTCTTTCAATTGTCGCATGTGGCGTTTGTACATAACAATGATATGTCTATTAATATGTTTTTCTCTAGCTCAACGCAATAAAAATTTGGACTTTGCTTCTGAGGTTTCTTTTAAATGGTAATTTACCCTCTTTTGGGATGTTGTGACTTCTCAATCATACAAAATGTTTTGTAATTAAAGTTAGCACATGCATTTTATAAAAAAAAAATTACATACATTTTGAGGTTTGTAGCCTTCTAAGGTTTTTGATGTATCTGTGTCTTCTGAGACTTGTAATCTTCGAAGATCTTTGATGTACCTGTGCCTTTTGAGGCTTATAGCCATCTGAGGTCTTTAAGTGGAGACCCTGTTAACCACTTGTTTTTTTGAAGTTTTCTTAGTGAGGACCTTGTCCACTACTAGCATCTCATCGAGACTTGCCTCTTGGGCTCATCTTCTAAGGGCATAGTAGCTTCCCATTGAGTCTTTTTTTTTGGGCTCAACTTTTAGGGATACCAATGAAGATCTTGTCTGCCACTACGATTTTTCATTTTTTCCCAAACTGTTAGTCAAAGCATGTATGTCTGGTGACTGTAGCATGTGTTCGAGCAGAGTCAAAAAGAGAATTTATTAAGTATGTAAAACCCATCCTAGCCAGTTGTATAACTGGGGATGCTCAACAGTGTTAACTCGCAACAGATAAGCCTTATGAAATCCCCTGATGATGTTTGAACTATCTCAGGTTTTTAGTCAAGGTTATTTGACTTATTCGAGGTTGTTATAGAAGAGGTCGAAGAAAATTAGCCAAGGTTATTTGACTTATTCGAGGTTGTTAATAAAAACATTTACTTGATGACTGTAGCCTATGATGGAACCGATTGAATTGAGTCTCATGGGATTAATTAAACTTAGAATGTGGTGTCAGAGTTGCTCGACATTTCTTTAGACTGGGGCATAGGCCACAATAGACCATATTTTCTTGAAAATATGATTGCAACTATACTCAAGAATAATGTTTGAGAACACGTCAATTGCTGCGTTTGAATCTTTTGTCCCTCGACGGAGGCATTTTCCACACGAGCTTGTAAATCAACTCATGTAATAGGCCATAAAAGATATATGCTTCTCGATCTGGTTGAAGAGAAAAACCAAGATGGTGGGGGGAGTACTGAGAAAGTATTATTTGTGAAGTTAAGCCCCAATTTAGAAGCAGTTCCCAAAGACTTGATGTTCGAACGACCATTTGAAATTGTAGTAAAGGTTGCCCTTAGCCTAAAAGAATTTATGAAAGACTTTGTGTCTGAATAGGATGCAAGAAGGCAACCCCACTACATTTGTGCCCGAGATGTTTACGTTAACGACCTTTAGAGACTGCAGTGAAAGTTGGTCCTCACAGTGAAAAATGCTTCAAAGATGATTTTCAAGATGCAAAGGGGGTTCCATCACACGCTCAGATGAAAGAAAAACAAGTAGTAGTGACACAAGAAGTTCATACGTAAAAAACCCGTAAAGAGAAAAAACCACCTTCCAAATATGCCCTAGAAGCTTCCAAAAAATGGTTTAATGACTTCATATGAGCTTGATTTACCTCGGATTAAATTAATTTTGATATCTCTGGGACTGCCTCATTGAGTCAGTCACTGTAATTTTATGGAAATCAGACTTCTAGATGAATTTTTATTGTGGCTTGAATGGTTCTTGCTCAAAATATTGTCTCGAGATTCATATCATGCCTCGAGATTCATGTTTGATGAGGAATTTATTGATGGCGTATCAATCCTCAAGCAAACATTAAGATAGTGATAAACAGACAAATAACCCTAATGACATTCCCTTTACTTTCTTTTGTACTCCCCACATGTTCTTCCTCACAGAGAAAATAAAATCAAGATTTTTACGCAAACCAAAAGACTGAGAGCAAAGGTTCCAACCCCTGCAACTATCTCCAATCAAATTCAACGCTCAACACGAAAAACAAGAAGCTATATCTGGTTGTCTCACTCAATCCCTTATGCCATTATACATGCATGAAATCCCAATCAAGAAAAGTAATTCAACTGTTGTATTCGTTCCCCTATTAAAAGACTATAAAAAAAATAAAACATACTGCAGAGAAAGGCCAGAAGGCAGAAGAAGCTAAAAAGTAATATAGATCGACCTTTTAATCTTCCTCCCATCCCACCGAGAGTCAAGGAGAGCAGNGAGGACTGTTTTTTTATTTTTAGGGGAAAAAAGTTTTTATCTATTTATTTTTATTTACGGTAACATATTTCTTAAATAGAACATAATTAAAGTAATTTTTAAATTGGATATGTATATTTTAATTTTTTTAAGTACTTGCTAAGTTAGGCATGCATGATTTTTAGAAATTAAAATATTTATTAAAATGCATGCATTGTAGAAGTTAAAATGTTGTTATTTCTCATGTGATTTGGATGATATTAGGGGTGTAAGTGAGTCAAGTTGATTTATGAGCCGGCTCGAGCTCGGCTCGATAAGTGGCTCGTGAACTGAGCTCGATGAGCTAACAAGCCAAGCTCAAGCCCGCCCTAACTCGACGCGTTAGCTCGTGAGCAAGCTTGTTTAAAAAAATATTATTATAAAATATACTCAAAATATATAAAATTTCAAAACTTCATCTTTATGGTATTAAAAGTTTTAAAAAAATATTTTATATTGTAAATTATGCGATTATTTATTAAATTAAAAATAGCAAGCAAAATTAACCCTTGTTCGCCCATCATTTAGTGTTTAGCACCCCACCCCAACCCAACCCAACCCAACCCAACCCAACCCAAAAGCATTGTGAAGATGGAGAATTGATGGTGAAGAGTGAGGACTCCATTCATAGAGTATTCAGTACATAAAAGAAAAAGAATAAGAATGTTTGGAGAGAAATAAACTGTAACTAGTGTGTAAAATATTAATAATGTGTGATTTACACACATTATTGCTTTACTTAAAATACTCCAATTATCTTCATTTTTTTCTATTAGTTGCTTTATTATTGTGATAGAAACGAAGAACAAAAAGATCAGAAAAATTAGGAGAGAAAATGGGCTTGGAAGAAGGAGAGAAGAAGATAATAAGTACTTCACATTAAAATATCCAATTATTATGAATTTCACTCTAAATAGTATGTATATTAACTTGTAATCAGAATTGATTATTGAAGAACAACTCAATAAGAAAGAATCATTGTAACATGTTGAAGAGAAACAAAAGAAGTGAGAATCAGTGCAACGGGCTGCTGAAGGGCAAGTCAAGAAAAAATTATTGGTCTATCTTGATGAAGATCCTTATAAGGCATGTTTTATGAGAATTAAATATTAATTTTTTTTATGCAGTATAAGTTGATATTTTTTTTTTTTTTTTGAAAATTATTAACAATTCAAAATGTTAATCAGACCAAACATGCTCAATTACAAGTTCAATTCTCTGCTAGAGATCTAATTCCGTCACATTGGGTTTACATAATTGATAGAAGTTCTAACGCTATGTAGATCTATAATGATAATATGTTTTGCTCATATTTTTAAATTTATATTTTTTTTAGTTTAGTGATTATGAAAAGTAATTTTCAATCTCTTATCTGAAATGCGGAGATGATATCATTTTTATAAAAAATAATATCCATTTGAGCAGGAATAATATTGATAAAGTGCTAAAAAATTAATATGTGAGCGACACTCATGTAGATGCATTTCAAGTAATGTTGATCGAGGATACTAAAATTTTTTCTGGTCTGGATGAATCATTTATTATGTTTCGAGTCTATTTTTGGTAAATATAAAATTCACATTTTAGTTGTACCAAAAAAATTCTAATTTATTTGGATCTTATTTCTTCACAGTGTTATGGTAAATTAGGAAACTATAAGAAAGAAATTAACTTAAATAAGATTACGGTAGCAAATTGTAAATATGTTATTCTCCCTATTATGGACAAACAACATTGGAAATTATTGATGGGCATTTTAGCTAAAAATGACTATTTTATAATTCATTGTCTAATGTGATGCATGTAGCGATGACATCAAAAGGGGTAAGTTTGTAATTACAACTTACTCAAAATTCTCATATTAAATAAATATGAATCTTCTAATCTTATTAAAATAGATCAGACTTCTAAATAAAAATGTTGGTGATGTCTTCGACTCTTTTGTCACAGAATGGCTTGTGCATGTGGTTGACAACACCCCACTAGAATAACAATTTTGATTGTGGGATGTACCTTTATAAATATATAGAGGCCATCGTTTTCAAATCATAAAAAAAATTGAGGGACCATAAGGATAAAGATGAAAAAATGTCCATATTCGGGATTATTTTGCTTACATGATATATTGCAATACAATCTAATAGCTTCATATGTAATATATTTCATTTATAATGTAAATTTATGTACTATCATTCTTTTATTCTGTTTTGTAAATTTATCAAGCTGAGAAGGTAATTTATTATTGTTATAGTGAATTTGTGTAATACATTCTTTTATAATTTATTTATTTTGCAATTATCATTCTTTTATTCTCTAGTATAATTCTTTTATTTTGTAGTAGAGTTGTACTGAGATAAATTTCATAATGGTTGCACTGAGATAAATTTCATTAAAGGGTCAACTCAGTACAACCAATAAAACATGGTTGTACTGAGATATATTTCATAACAATACTTATCATGCAAGACTAAATTTACTTTGGGTACAACCGTGTTGTATAGGTTGTCCTAAATCTATATCAAATTTTATAAAGGTGGTTAGGTAGCTCAGTACAACCGATACAACACGGTTGTGCTGAGCAAATTTTCTATTCTTCAATTATTAATCCTGCTGCTTTTCTTGATATTACTGTTTACCCTTGGTTTATGCGAAGATAAATAAATGATGTAAATTAATCAAAGAGATAACTCATTACAACTGATAAAACATGGTTGTACTGAGATAAATTTTGTAACAGTACATATCATGCATTACCAAATTTACGTGCGACCTTTTGGGTACAACGGTATTGTATCAGTTGTATTGAAACTATGCCAAATTTTATAAAAGGTGGTTCGGTAGCTCAGGACAACCAATACAACACAGTTTTACTGAGCAAATTTTATATTATCTAATTACTAATCCTGTTGTTGATGTTATTATTATTGTTTACCCTTTGTTTACATGAAGGTAAATAAATGATGTAAATTCATCAAAGAGGTAACTTAGCGCAATCGATATAACACAACTATACTGAGATAAATTTCATAATGATAGTTATCATGCAAGATTAATTTTACGTGCGATCTCTTGGGTACAACTATGTTGTATCGGTTGTACCGAAGGTATGCCAAATTTTATAAACGTGGTTAGACAGCTCAGTAAAACCGATACAACATGGTTGTACTGAGTAAATTTGAGAGTTTCCAGTTATTAATCCTATTGTTTGTGTTAGTATTACTATTTACCTTTGATTTACAGAAAGATAAACAAATGATGTAAATTCATTAAATGGATAATTCAATACAACCTATACAACATGATTGTACCGAGATAAATTTTCTAGTGATGTTTTGGTATGAATCAATAAATTTACATGCGATCTCTTTGGTACAAACTTGTTGTTTTAGTTGTTTAGAAGCTATTAAATTTTATAGAGATAGTTAGGTAGCTCAACACAATCGATACAACAATGTTGTCTTGAGCAAATTTGCTATTCTCCATCTATTAATCCCACTGTTTATAATAGTATTACTATTTACCCTTGGTAAAATGTAAATATATTATCATAAATTCATTATTGGGGTAACTCAGTACAGCCGATATAATATGGTTGTAGTGAACAAAAATTCTTAATGATAGTTATGCATCAAATTTTATAAGGTGTTGAGGTAACTTAGTACAATTATATTGTACACGGTTATAATAAGCAACATTGTAGGTATCATAATATTAATCATGCGGTTCTGTACAATTGTTTTATATCGGTGGTACCGATGAAAAAATAGTTCAAAAAATAGATGCTTGCTCAGAGTACAACAAATACAAGAATTATTCTTGAAGATAGTCATACTTTGATTCTATATACAATCGAACTCATCCAACCAATCATGTTCTTATTCTTTATTACAAAATCATAAAATTCCTTATTACAAAATCATATGATTTTTTATCATATTATATCTGGGTTGTTATGCTTCATTACAACTAAAATTCCTACGTCTAATTATGTCGATCATCATCTCGATGTAGAAAATGAATGGATTGTTTGTTCTTGAAGATGATTTGAATTCCTATTAATGTGGCTGTAAAATTAGCACATGATAACAATACCTTGGAATAAAAATTAAAATTCTTGCAACTGGATCTCTGTTAAACATTGAGGCATAGTAGGGAGAGGAGTTGTAGCAGATGTCGTGAAACATTTGAGCATAACAGAGAGAGGGTTGTTGTTGATGCCTCTTCATGGTCTTCAACTATCGTTTGCTTATCTTTTTTTCCAATTATAATAACATTGAGTCAGCAGCGAAAAAAAAGATTACAACAAATTTTAAAACAACTAATATATAAATTACTCTTATATATTTTTTTCTTCTCCATTTGAGATTTCAATCTCTCCTTAGTAACAACCTTTGATCGTATTTTGGTTGGGCCTTTTGCCTGCACATCATCATTCTCAGCAGTCTTTTTCCTCTTCATAGACTTTGTTAATTGAGGTAAGTTCCCTTCAAGTATTAGTTCGATATCGTTTAATAACTTCTAAAAGATGTCTAACATATATTGTTTTGCTTCTACGTACCTTGTGTTATGCTACTTATTTGATATGAATACTTGACTAATGTGATTACAGAACATAAGTGAAGTGGAAGACCCACTACTTCCTTCAAACTCTCTAATTTTTTTATAAGCAGCATCAAATTAAATATTTTTCTTTGTATTATAGGACCACCTCATTAGCATATACTTTTCTAGTATTCTAACAAACTAATCCAATCATGTTCTTGACACAAAACCTTGATACAATGTGAATAAAGTAATCCAATCATCTCAAATTTCTTGCAACTAAGAAGTAGTTTGATAGCCTTGCTAGTGACCCGAAGCTTGATGGTAGGATCTAAGACAATTCTCCTACCGTAGACCGACTTCACCCTGAGCCATCCAGGATCGATCTTTTAGGGCAATCAACCCAAAATATTGTGGAGAATAACAAGGAGTCATCAAACAAAGCATGGAAACAAATAATCACGAGAGTGAAAGGAAAGGAAAAAAGGGCAAAGGAAGCATGATCTCATCAACCCTACACCCATTATATGTAAAGGGAAATGAAAGAAGTTCAATTGTCACACGGGGGTAAAAATGAAATTCAATAATCGTTTTCATAATAAGTTGATAGTGGGATTACATCGAGACAAAAAGAGAGACAAGAAAATATTTTTATTTCAAAAAGGACACTTAAAATTATAATGGAAGCACTCGTAAATTTGTAGGGGACAAAATATTTTACAAGGATATCGTTCATTGCTTCGATCGAGACATAACTCAATCAAAACAACCTCTTATACAAGAATTCCTCTCTATACCTAAATTGACTCAGCTGATTTGACTCCACTTGAACGTGGAACATTAGGGATCTCTCTCAGATGCCCGACAACTCCTTACGAAGAGTCGTTACCGCCTATTCCATCCTCTCCACCTACTTCAAATGAGACGACAACTAGTGCAAATCATCGTTCCGTTGGATCTCTGTTAACCGAGCAAAGAACTATAAATTCCATCTAGATGATGGGCAAGCAACTTAGGGGATGTCCTGAGTCGGTTAGTTGCTTAACTGTGTCCTTTAGAAAGGGCGTCATAACCATTCAACTAAAAATAAGAATAAAAGAGCACTTCAGCCAACCGTTATAAAAAAGTTAACTGGATGCGATAACCTACCCTCCAGTAGAGTTGATACAAGAGAATATCTAATTTCACAATATCTCCAATCATCTCATGGACAACCCCAGGTTGTTTACTTTCTGGATCAAGGATTTATTGTCATGTCGTATTAGTCGGTCAACCCAAACTGATCAAGCTCAATTGATTGAGTTGACCCTGTCGACCCAAAGCCAACTGAACTTAACTGGGCGAGCCAGAAAGTAGTCAGACGAAAAATCTATACATGTAAAATATCATAAATACCTTAGTATGGACATCATTAAAGCAGATGCAAAATGTAATATACTCACTATATCATCTCTTTTATAAATAAATGAATCATTTTATGAATAAGAAATGACAAATTACTTTTCATGCTCTCTCTTAATTTCTCTCTCTATCTCTCTCATTATTTGCATTCTATTCATTGTGTGTGATCCAAAGACAAATCANGAGGACTGTTTTTTTATTTTTAGGGGAAAAAAGTTTTTATCTATTTATTTTTATTTACGGTAACATATTTCTGAAATAGAACATAATTAAGGTAATTTTTAAATTGGATATATATATATATATATATATATTAATTTTTTTAAGTACATGCTAAGTTAGGCATGCATGATTTTTAGAAATTAAAATATTTATTAAAATGCATGCATTGTAGAAGTTAAAATGTTGTTATTTTTTATGTGATTTGGATGATATTAGGGGTGTAAGTGTGGCAAGTTGATTTATGAGCCCN
Organism: Phalaenopsis hybrid cultivar; assembly: GCA_002079205.1. NCBI lineage: Eukaryota > Viridiplantae > Streptophyta > Magnoliopsida > Asparagales > Orchidaceae > Phalaenopsis > Phalaenopsis hybrid cultivar. The sequence continues at coordinate 113,977 of JXCR01108885.1, read as the reverse complement.
TTAAAATATTTATTAAAATGCATGCATTGTAGAAGTTAAAATGTTGTTATTTTTTATGTGATTTGGATGATAATAGGGGTGTAAGTGTGTCAAGTTGATTTATGAGCCGGCTCGAGCTCGATAAGTGGCTCGTGAACTGAGCTTGATGAGCTAACAAGTCAAGCTCAAGTCAACTTGTAATCAGTATGTATATTATTATGAATTTCACTCTAAATAGTATGTATATTAACTTGTAATCAGAACTGATTATCGAAGAACAACTCAATAAGAAAGAATCATTGTAACATGTTGAAGAGAAACAAAAGAAGAGAGAATCAGTGCAACGGGCTGCTGAAGGGCAAGCCAAGAAAAATTTATTGGTCCATCCTAATGAAGATCCTTATAAGGCATGTTTTATGAGAATTAAATATTAAATTTTTTATCAGTATAAGTTGATATTTTTTAAAAAATTTTTTGAAAATTATTAACAACTCAAAATGTTAATCTGACCAAACAATTCCCTGCTAGAGATCTAATTCCATCACATTGGGTTTACATAATTGATAGAAGTTCTAACGCTACGTAGATCTGTAATGATAATATGTTTTGCTCATATTTTAAAATTTATTTTTTTTAGTGATTATGAAAAATAATTTTCAATCTCTTATCTGAAATGTGGAAATGATATCATTTTTGTAAAAAAACAATATCCATTTGAGCAGGACTAATATTGATAAAGTGCTCAAAAATCAATATTTGAGCAACACTCATGTAGATGCATTTCAACTAATGTTGATTGAGGATACTAAATTTTTTTCTGGTCTGGATGAACCATTTATTATGTTTCCAGTATGTTTTTGGTAAATATAAAATTCACATTTTAGTTGTACCTATTTGTTCATTTTAATTAAAATAATTCTAATTTATTTGGATCTTATTTCTTTACAGTGTTATGGTGAATTAGGAAACTATGAGAAATAAATTAAAGTGTATGTCCAATACTTAAATAAGGTTGCGGTAGCAAATTGTAAATACGTTATTCTCCCTATTATGGACAAACAACATTGGAAATTATTGATGGGCATTTTGGCTAAAAATGACTATTTTATAATTCATTGTTGCATGTAGCAATGACATCAAAAGGGGTAAGTTTGTAATTACAACTTACTCAAAATTCTCATATTAAATAAATATGAATTTTCTAATTTTATTAAAATAGATCAGACTTATAAATAAAAATGTTGGTGATGTCTTCGACTCTCTTGTCACAGAGTGGCTTGTGCACGTGGTTGACAACACCCCACACTAGAATAACAATTTTGATTGTGGGATGTATCTTTGTAAATATATAGAGGCCATCGTTTTCAAATCATATAAAAAAATGAGGACCGGAAGGATAAAGATGAAAAAATGTCCATATTCGGGCTAATTTTGCTTACATGATATATTGCAATACAATCTAATAGCTTCATATGTAATATATTTCATTTATAATGTAAATTTATGTACTATCATTCTTTTATTCTGTTTTGTAAATTTATCAATCTGTGAAGGTAATTTGTTGTTCTTATAGTAAATTTGTGTAATACATTCTTTTATAATTTATTTATTTTGCAATTATCATTCTTTCATTCTCCAGTATAATTCTTTTATTCTGTAATAGAGTTGTACTGAGATAAATTTCATTAAAGGGTCAACTCAGTACAATCGATAAAACATGGTTGTACTGAGATAAATTTCATAACAATACTTATCATGCAAAACTAAATTTACGTGTGATCTCTTGAGTACAACTATGTTGTATCGGTTGTACTAAAGCTATGTCAAATTTTATAAAGGTGGTTAGGTAGCTCAGTACAACCGATACAATACGGTTGTGCTGAGCAAATTTTCTATTCTTCAATTATTAATCCTGCTGCTTTTCTTGATATTACTGTTTACCCTTGGTTTATGGGAAGATAAATAAATGATGTAAATTATTCAAAGAGATAACTCAGTACAACTGATAAAACACGGTTGTAGTGAGATAAATTTTGTAACGATACTTATCATGCAAGACCAAATTTACGTGCGACTTTTTGGGCACAACCGTATTGTATCATTTGTATTGAAGCTATGCCAAATTTTATAAAATGCGGTTAGGTAGCTAAGGACAACCGATACAACACAGTTTTACTGAGCAAATTTTATATTATCTAATTACTAATCCCATTGTTTTTGTTATTATTATTGTTTATCTTGTTTACATGAAGGTAAATAAATGATGTAAATTCATCAAAGAGATAACTCAGTGCAATAGATACAACACAATTATACTGAGATAAATTTCTTAATGATAATTATCATGCAAGACCAATTTTAAGTGCGATCTCTTCGGTACAACTATGTTATATCGGTTGTACCAAAGTTATGCCAAATTTTATAAACGTGGTTAGACAGCTCAATAAAACCGATACAATATTGTTGTACTGAGTAAATTTGAGAGTCTCCAGTTATTAATCCTGTTGTTCATGTTAGTATTACTATTTACCTTTGATTTACAGGAAGATAAACAGATGATATAAATTCATTAAATGGATAATTCAGTACAACCTATACAACATAATTGTACCGAGATAAATTTTCTAGTGATGTTTTTGTAGGAATCAATAAATTTACATGTGATCTCTTTGGTACAAACTTGTTGTTTTAGTTGTTTAGAAGCTATTAAAATTTATAGAGACAGTTAGGTAGCTCAGCACAACCGATACAACAATGTTGTCTTGAGCAAATTTGTTATTCTCCATTTATTAATCCCTCTGTTTATAATAGTATTACTATTTACCCTTGGTAAAATGTAAATATATTATCATAAATTCATTATTGGGGTAGCTCAGTACAACCGATACAACATGGTTGTAGTGAGCAAAAATTCTTAATGATAGTTATGCATCAAATTTTATAAGGTGTTGAGGTAACTTAGTACAATTATACTGTACACAGTTATAATAAGCAATATTGTAGGTATCATAATATTAATCATGTGGTTCTATACAATTGTTTTATATCGATGGTACCGATGAAAAAATAGTTCAAAAAATGGATGCTTACTCAAAGTACAACAGATACAAGAATTATTCTTGAAGATAGTCATACTTTGATTCTATATACAATCAAACTCATCCAACCAATCATGTTCTTATTCTTTATTACAATATCTTAAAATTCCTTATTACAAAATCATATGATTTTTATCATATTATATCTGGGTTGGTATGCTTCATTACAACTAAAAATTCCTTCGTTTAATTATGTCCATTATCATCTCGGTGTAGAAAATGAATGGATTGTTTGTTCTTGAAGATGATCTGAATTCCTATTAATGTGGTTGTAACATTAGCACATGATAACAATACCTTGGAATAAAAATTAAAATTCTTGCAACGGGATCTCTGTTAAACATTGAGGCATAGTAGGGAGAGGAGTTGTAGTAGATGTCGTGAAACATTTGAGCATAGCAGAGAAAGGGTTGTTGTTGATGCCTCTTCGTCGTCTTCAACTATCGTTTGCTTATCTTTTTTTCCAATTATAATAATATTGAGTCAGCAGCGAAAAAAAAAATTTACAACAAATTTTAAAACAACTAATATAAAAATTACTCATATATTTTTTTCTTCTCCATGTGAGATTTCAATCTCGCCTTAGTAACAGCCTTTGATTGTATTTTGGTTGGGCCTTTTGCCTGCACATCATCATTCTCAGTAGTCTTTTTCCTCTTCATAGACTTTGTTAATTGAGGTAAATTCCTTTCACGTATTAGTTCGATATCGTTTAATAACTTCTCAAAGATGTCTAACCTATATTGTTTTGCTTCTACGTACCTTGTGTTATGCTACTTATTTGATAAGAATACTTGACTAATGTGATTACGAAATATAAGTGAAGTGGAAGACCCACTACTTCCTTCAAACTCTCTAATTTTTTTATAAGCAGTATCAAAGTAAATATTTTTCTTTGTATTATAGGACCACCTCATTAGCATATACTTTTCTACTATTCTAACTAACTAATCCAATCATGTTCTTGACACAAAACATTGATACAGTGTGAATGAAGTAATCCAATCATCTCAAATTTCTTGCAACTAAGAAGTAGTTTGATAGCCTTGCTAGTGACCCGAAGCTTGATGGTAGGATCTAAGACAATTCTCCTACCGTAGACCGACTTCACCCTGAGCCATCCAGGATCGATCTTTTAGGGCAATCAACCCAAAATATTGTGGAGAATAACTAGGAGTCATCAAACAAAGCATGGAAACAAAGAATCACGAGAGTGAAAGGAAGGGAAAAAAGGGCAAAGGAAGCATGATCTCATCAACCCTACACCCATTATATGTAAAGGGAAATGAAAGAAGTCCAATTGTCACACGGGGGTAAAAATGAAATTCAATAGTCGTTTCCATAATAAGTTGATAGGAGGATTACCTCGAGACAAAAAGATAAACAAGAAAATATTTTTATTTCAAAAAGGACACTTAAAATTATAACGGAAGCACTCATAAATTTGTAGAGGACAAAATATTTTACAAGAATATTGGTCATCGCTTCGATCGAGACATAACTCAATCAAAACAACCTCTTATACAAGAATTCCCCTCTATATCTAAATTGACTCAGCTGATTTGACTCGACTTGAACCTGGAACATTAGGGATCTCTCTCAGATGCTCGACAACTCCTTACGAATAGTCGTTTCCTCCTATTCCATCCTCTCCACCTTCTTCAAATGAGACGACAGCTAGTGCAATTCCTCGTTCCGTTGGATCCTTGTTAACCTAGCAAAGAACTATAAATTCCATCTAGATGATGGGCAAGCAACTTAGGAGATGTCCTGAGTGCTTAACTATGTCCTTAGAAAGGATGTCAAAACCATTCAACCAAAAATAAGAATAAAAGAGCACTTCCGCCAACCATTACAAAAAAGTTGACTGGATGTGATAACCTACCCTCCAATAGAGCTGATACAAGAGAATATCTAGTTTCACAATATCTCCAATCATCTCATGGACAACCCCAGGTTGTTTACTTTTTGGATCAAGGATTGATAGTCATGTCGTATTAGTCAGTCGACCCAAACTGATCAAGCTCAATTGATTGAGTTGACCCTATCGACCCAAAGCCAACTGAACTTAACTGGGCGAGCCAGAAAGTAGTCAGACGACAAATCTATACATGTAAAATATCTGAAATAACTTAGTATGGACTTCATTAAAGCAGATGCAAAATGTAATATACTAACTATATCATCTCTTTTATAAATAAATGAATCATTTTATGAATAAGAAATGACAAATTACTATTCATGCTCTCTCTTTATTTCTCTCTTTATCTCTCATTATTTGCATTCTATTCATTGTGTGTGATCCAAAGACAAATCATGATTAACCATATAGTCAATTAGTGAATACTCTTTTTGTTTGAGTTTATCAACTTAGCATTACAAGCTGAGTTAGAGCCAACCTTTTGGCACCTTATAAAATCTATATTTTTGTAGTACTTGGAGCTTCATTATGCTTCAATTTATATGAGTTATAAGTTGCAAGGATTTTAAAATGGTTTTCAATTACAAACTTTTTAAAAGCCGATTCATATTCTTATAAAGACTCGACCAATCTCACCCAAATAAATATGAATATAGATTTCAATAATTATCGACATTAGTTGAATTTCAAAAGCTTTTAACCAGGACCTCATATAAAGAAAAGCGAAAGCCCTTAGTGATAAATGCTTTTTCTTAATAGTAAGTGTTTGTTCAAAGGCACTTCGTCTTTCAATAAAGTTCTTTTAAAATTCATGTCCGCAAAATGAACACAGCCATCTAAAATCTAAAAAGGTGAAAATTATCGTTCTGTTGAAATAACTTCGAGAGACGCTGCCTTCCCAAACAAAATCAAATTCACAAGTCAACATTTACTGCAACAGAATTGAGCTTCACTCTTCTCAAACAAGGCCTAATAGAGAAATACAAAATGGAGAGGCATGACCTTATGAACGTGAAATGTGACAATTTATCAATGAAGGAAAGAATTAATTTTTTTAATTACTTGAGTATTTTTCATTGTAAAAACAATTTAAGAAAAATGAGGTATGTATGTAAGAATTGTGTATACATACATGAATACCCCCCAAAAAATTATTCAACTTTGAGATATTTGAAATGCATATCAACCAAAATTGCTTTTGCTTGCAGCGATCAGTATTCATCTCATCGTGTTCGATCCTCTGCAAAGTCCAAAATAAACAAGAAAAATAAAATAAAATACCGCTCGCGCAGCCCGACAACTACTTTGCCGTCGGCTGCATCACTCAGCCCGCTATTTTGCGCCAACGCTCCGACCACGTTGGCGATCACTCGTTGTCCGATCACGCGTCCTCTGTAGCAATTTGTCTCGGCTCTAACTCATCCGCAACTGCAAGCAACCAATCGTTTGCTCCGCTCGACCTCTTCACGACACTACACCGACAGGATCCGCTTTACTGCTATCGACCATTTCTCTCCAGCTGCTTGCTTTTGCGCGCCAGTAAGAATGGATCCTGACTCGTTTGGATCGACGATGTCCAATTTGGCTTTTGGCAATGTGATCGCTGCGGCAGCTCGAGACTACCAAAAGGTTCGGCCTTTCATTGGTTCCATCGCAGTATTTTCTGTATATGCACTGGTAAAAAGAAATAGGAGAATTGATGTGGTGATTTTCTGTCAAAAAATTTCTTCTTTTATTCTGTTAGGGTTGAGGAAGGACAGTGAATATGCAAAGATTTGCAAGTCAAAATAAACATGATCTCTCTATTTAGAAAATTCGAGAATATTCTGTTTCCATTAGCTTATTCTGTCTATAAATCAATTCCAGTGGGATGAGGGATTGCCCTGAAAATATGCATTCATTTTATTCTTAATGGCTGGCATTTAACTTTCAGTGCTTTCCAGAGAAATACCTAATAATCTTCAAAATTTTAACTTTTCTAGGTTGACAAGATAGCTCTTGTATTTGATTGGAATTCCCTCCATCTTAAGTAGAGAAGGGGAGTTCTGATCCCCCCGAAAAATAAAATTTTGTTTGCTGATAGTTTGGAGCCAGCCCATTCTTTCTGATGATATATTGCATTCAAATTAGAATGAGGTTGATTTTAGTAAAATCACTGGATGGTGCTGATTGTTTAATTAGGGGGTGTTTGGCAGCGCCTTTTAATATGGTTTATCACTGGATTTACTAAATCTAGTCCAGGGGTAGAGTGATTTAACGGATTTATAGATTTACTGAATTCTAGTAACGCTAAATCGTACTTGCAGCCAAACACCTCCTTAAGGGTCATTGATTTATGTTCACCTGGGTTTGTTGCTTGGAAGGGGAATATGAATCTTTTGAAGTCATGATATTGATTAATTTCAGTTTCGCTGTTTTCTAGAAATGACAATTTGTTAGGGATGTGATATATGTTTAGAACCCTAGATATTCAAATGCAGGAATTTCGTGGTCAAATATTTTCTTGTGGTAAAATTAAGGGTAATTTGTGTCAATCAGATGATTGAGTTTTTGCAATATCATCCTATGGAAAAACTGTCAATCATGTAGAAAGTTGGGTCTTTGCAATGGTTTAGATA
>JXCR01108885.1:89648-105097 GCA_002079205.1 Phalaenopsis hybrid cultivar | reverse complement strand
TTTTTTTTTTTTTTTTATCATGTTATTGCTTTTTTGTTTTTGTTTAAATGAGAAGCCCCAACATTAAAAAAAGGTCTAAAATGTGAATTGCCAAACTAATGCACTTGTGTGTTGCAATCAAATTATTGGGAAATTGACTCGTGCAAAAACTATACGGTAGCGATTTTGGTGTGATTTTCGATATTTGGTGGGACGGTGAAGAATGAAGTTAAGAGTATTAATTTTGTAAATCTGTAAGATTGAGTGATATGTATGAAATTGCCCNCACCATAGCTTTGGACTTTTCTTTGCCTTCTTGTAGAGATCTTTGTATTAATGATATCACAAAAGACATTTGCGTCATCTTTCTAATCTTTACTATTTGGAACTCTTGGTAGGAAACAAGCAATAGCTGCCTTGCAACTATTTATTTGAATGGCAGATTTATCTAGTTGAATACTTAATTGCTAACTTACTTTTAAATGGTCGGTAGTACTTTAAAAATGTACATATTATCTTAGAGAACAGGATTACTTCAAATTTTTCATATGCAACTCTAGATATTATTAGAGCTATTTTTTTTACCTTTTTTCTGGTTGTATTGTTTTTTTTTTATGATGTTATTGCTTTTTTGTTTTTGTTTAAATGAGAAGGGTTTCCCCAACATTAAAAAAAAAGGTCTAAAATGTGAATTGCCAAACTAATGCATTTGTGTGTTGCAATCAAATTATTGGGAAATTGACTAGTGCAAAAACTATACGGTAACGATTTTAGTTTGATTTTCGATATTTGGTGGGACGCTGAAGAATGAAGTTAAGAGAGTATTAATTTTGTAAATCTGTAAGATTGAGTGATATGCATGAAATTGCCCTTTGAATATTTTGAGGCAGAAAATTGCATTTATAGAAATTGTTGAATCGAAATTATTGATGCTATTTGGAAACAACTATGGATGGATTGTTGTCAATTATCCAAAATTGGTTCAAGTGTGTTGATTCAGGCCACATGATTAAAATGAGAAAATATTTAAGTAATTTATAAGAAGTAGTGCCTTCGGTGTTATTCTGAAAAATATGCTCAAAATAATAAAACAACGTATAATAATATTTCCATTGAGACAATATAAGAAAATCACTTTTTAAGATACATTACCAAAGCAAGCAAAAAGACTCAAGAAAGTGATAGCAAACAGGGGGACAGAAGGACTGCTTTGCAAGNCACTTAATTTAGCTATTTGGTAAAACGTGTACTAGTACTTTTATTTTGGAGAACTGACAACATTTTTTCTGTTGCACTAAAAAGGATTTTTATAGGGTTTCACTTCAATGAAAGCGCGCAAGCATAATATAATTTTTTAACGCCCTAGAAAAATGTGTAAGGACACTTAATTTAGCTATTTGGTAAATTCACATTTTGATTTATAAGTTTGTGCACAAAGATCAATGAAGAAATGATAATATTTTCTTAAAGAGATATTGAGTAGAACAAGATAGTAGAGATGCTTGACAAGAGCTAAGGTGCTAGGATGCGGGANGTGCCAGAATTTCACTTAAAATAGAATATAAATGTCCAAGATCCCTATAACAAAGAAAAGCTTCACTACTACGTTCTAAAGCAGTGAGCAGTCTTCATGAGCACATAAATCTAGGAATCTTGGATTCATGCATGTGCTCCTTAATAAGAAAATACACTTATTTTGGTCATGGATGAGGTGATAAGTAGAACTTTAGCCGCTCTATTTTGTACTCTCCAATCTTGTGCTCTCTTGGTTGAACACCTTAAGGTAATACATAGCAGCTCATACCTACATAAAACTTGTAGGAGCAAAGGGTAAATTGAACATTTCAAAAGAGTTCAATTTTTTGTTATTTTTATTACAAACGTTTTTTTAATACAACTCAGAGGCTAGAGCCATCTACATTTGTTTTATAGGAATGTTTTGGTGCCAAATAGCATTAGTTCTCTCTATCACCAAAGGTGAATTTTATGTTACATTTTATTGGGCCCACCAAAGACTTGGTTTATTATGGTTGCACCATTCTGAAGTTGCCACACACACTGAAGACAAACACAGAGGAATGTACACAACACTTATTAACAACTGTTTAGTGCCATATTTGAATCATTATTCTCAGTTCAATCTACATATTTAATCAAAACCTATCAAATTAGCATATTGCTTGCAGGCTCTGGAAATTTGTGCCACTACTTCTCTCGAATATGATAAGAGAGTTTTTGTTCAGTTTCTAGGTAAATTATTTAGATTGCAAATAAGAAACTACTCAGAGATTTTACCTTCATTTTGCGAGTACTTTTAGATTTTGGGTTCGGTTAATTATCCATAACATAAGCCCTCATGGCTAATTATCTCTCCGGATAATGGGTAAATGCCTTCGGTTAAGGCTATTTATTAGGCGTTGAATGCTCATATAGTAGTAGCAATTAGGTTTAGATTGTAAAATTTATCAATATAAGTTTAGAGTGGAAGATAAGGGAAATGATGGCGAACTCGATCAAGTTTTTATAGTTTCGTTGTCTTGGGTTGTCATGTTTCCTAGTCTATTTAGTCAAAGGTGGTAGTCAGCTCAATTTGATTAAATGATTTTTGTCAGCAGTTACAAGTTGATTTCTCCAATAGGACCTTATAGATCATGGAATTATATTTTTCTAAGTGGACAAATTTAAGTTGACCGTAGTTAACATAGAGTTTTGTGGCTTATCAAGTATATCATATGATTCATAACTCAAATAAACAAAATTATTAGGAAACATGTAGGCTATATCCGTGATTATAATATTGTGGAATTTGTCTAAGCCAAATCATCCGATCGAGAGATGGGTCATAGCGGACTAATTTGTGGAGCTGACTGGCCAAATCAAACGGACATAATATTGGCCACATCTTTGCTGACATTGGATTATTTTCAACGTAAATATTGTAGTATAAATAATACAATATGACTCCTTGCGAGTTCGAGAATATTAAAATTGTCTCTTGACAAATTATTATGGGAGGTGGATGAGGTTTGCTTTTAAGTATTTGGTGATTTATTTCACCTAAATTTTTTAATATTTTGTGAAATTTATAAATTTCATTAGCATTTATCATATATTAATAATTTTTGTGAAAATATCCCCTCCTGTTGAAATCTACTATCAACATGACTGTCATCATGGAGATTTAATCGATTGATTTAAATTTTTTTAACTCTACACCTGAGAAGAACACCTGCGGGCATTTTTAATTAGTAGATTTAGGCAATTTAATATGTATAACACACTTCTCAATGCAAAATATTTTAAAATTCAACTCATTTAATCCTGCACACTCTTCACATTGAGTGGAGCACATGCCAACATTTTTGTTAATGCGCACGCATCTTGGTGGATGCAATTGCACAAAATCTCCTGCACTTACATGACTTAACTACACATATTTTGGAACATTTTGATGAATATATCATGATTTGTGCACATATCAAGAAGTGTTTTAATTTAGGGATTTTTACATACCAATCATAAAAAAATATTTAATATGATATATTAACCACCCAAATTTTAGAAATAACATTTTAACCACCCAAAACTTTAAATATAACATTTAACCATCCAAAACTTTCATTCAAAGCCATCATTAGTGGGTAAATATGGATGGTTGTAATGAAAAACTGATTAAAATGTTATATTTAAAGTTTGGGTGGTTAAAATATTTCATTCTATGTTGGGATGTAAAAACCTTTTTAATTTATTATTTGCATGTTTTTCAATGCTTGCAAAAATTTCAAGGCAATAAGAGTGATTGAAAATAGCATGGAATTTGTACTAGCCTTGAAATCATCCAGCCATTAAATAATTTTATGAATAATTTATAATGGGTTGCGCTCAAATATTCCTATATGATGGCTTTTAAAATTGTCTTCTATCTATTTTTAAGTTTTTTTTTGGATTCGGTAGCAAAGTAGGCATACAAGAATCATTTAGATACTAAAATGTTTCACACTCTTTTGTCCTTATATGTTTAGGTTAAATGTAATGANTATTTGCATGTTTTTCAATGCTTGCAAAAATTTCAAGGCAATAAGAGTGATTGAAAATAGCATGGAATTTGTGCTAGCCTTGAAATCATCCAGCCATTAAATAATTTTATGAATAATTTATAATGGTTGCGCTCAAATATTCCTATATGATGGCTTTTAAAATTGTCTTCTATCCATTTGTAAGTTTTTTTTTGGATTCGGTAGCAAAGTAGGCATACAAGAATCATTTAGATACTAAAATATTTCACACTCTTTTGTTCTTATATGTTTAGATTAAATGTAATGGGCTCATAAATATCAATTTTTTTATTATAAATAAGGGGAAGTGGAATTATTCTTTTTGCCATTGCATTTCATGAGATTTTATGAAATTATGTGAGTTTGATTTAAAAAAATTATGCTTGCGTGCTATGTTTTTCAATTTCTTTTAAGTCCTCTATTATTTGCATCTCGAAGTTTTGTTTATTATTCATTATGATTCTCAATATGCAAGTAATTTAGATTGTAATTTTACAATTTTGCATTTTGTTATAGTCCTTATGTTGTGTTCTTACTTTTTTTTTTATTTAAATTAACTCCATAATCAGTCTTAATATCAACAGTATTGTGATGCTCCCTCCCTCGGTGAGAAGTATCGGTGTAAATTAGTCGAATTTGAGCGAGCCCATGGCTTGTTTGTGCTCGGCTTGTTCAAAATTTTTTTGTTCATGTTCAGCTCGTGTTCGAAAAGGCTTATTTGTGTTCGGCGTTTTTCAAACTTATTTATTTGAATTAAGCTCGTGTTCGACTCAAATTACATCAAGAGACTAATAAATTTGATTAATTAAATAGTTAGTGTTTAATTAAGAAAATAAATTGTTTTAACCGATTGAGGTTCGAATGCTTCTCATCCACTTTGTTCGAATTTTTTGGCATTGGAAATCCTTAGTTTTCACTTTTATAAAGATTTTCTTCACCATCACTTCCGATTGGGACAAAAGCTTGAGTGAGCTTAAAGGAACGCATGGTCCAGACTCCTCATTGTTCTATCCTTCTCGCTTTTGGGGACATTTACATTCATACCACCCAAATTCTATGTATTTACGTATCTAACATCTATACTTACATTTTTATGATTATATCACCCAAATAATTTTTTAAAATAATANGCTTGCGTGCTATGTTTTTCAATTTCTTTTAAGTCCTCTATTATTTGCATCTCGAAGTTTTGTTTATTATTCGTTACGATTCTCAATATGCAAGTAACTTAGATTGTAATTTTACAATTTTGCATTCTGTTATAGTCCTTATGTTGTGTTCTTACTTTTTTTTATTTAAATTAAGTCCATAATCAGTCTTAATATCAACAGTATTGTGATGCTCCCTCCCTCGGTGAGAAGTATGGGTGTAAATTAGTCGAATTTTTGCGAGCCCATGGCTTGTTTGTGCTCGGCTTGTTCAAAATTTTTTTGTTCATGTTCAGCTCGTGTTCGAAAAGGCTTATTTGTGTTCGTCATTTTTCAAACTTATTTGTTCGAATTAAGCTCGTGTTCAACTCAAATTACATTAAGAGACTAATAAATTTGATTAATTAAATAGTTAGTATTAAATTAAGAAAATAAATTGTTTTAACCGATCGAGGTTCGAATGCTTCTCATCCACTTTGTTCGAATTTTTTGGCATTGGAAATCCTTAATTTTCACTTTTATAAAGATTTTCTTCACCATCACTTCCGATTGGGACAAAAGCTTGAGTGAGCTTAAAGGAACGCTTGGTCCAGACTCCTCATTGTTCTATCCTTCTCGCTTTTGGGGAAATTTACATAAATACCACCCAAATTCTATGTATTTACATATCTAACATCTATACTTTTATGATTATATCACCCAAATAATTTTTTAAAATAATTAAATTTAACATTTTTTAAATACATATAAAAAATAAATATAACAAGGATATAGATAAATATTATTATTTAATTATTTCGATCCTAAAAGAGTCGAACGCGAACGAACAAACTTTAGTTCATGTTTGATTCGATTATAAATTGAGCTAAAAAAATTATTTGTGTTCAATTCACTCGCTTAACGAACAAATTGAACACGAGCTATTTGCTAGCAACATGTTTCTTGACAGCCCTAGTAAGAAGGTACTTAGCCAAAAATAAGTTTGCCCACCATGCTAAAAAAATCATGTGTGTATTTTACACTCTGACTTAAAGTTTTTGTCCCGCCATGCAAAGAAATGTGTGGGTCTTCGCGTCTTCATAAAAAAGCATAAATAATAGAATATTTGTGTTGTTTTAAGAAAAACGTGTACTAGTACTTCTATTTTGGAGAACTTACAGTATTTTTTCTATCGCACTAAGAAGAATTTTTATAGGGTTTCACTTCAATGAAAGCACGCAAGCATAATATAATTTTTTGACGCANGATTCGATTATAAATTGAGCTAAAAAAATTATTTGTGTTCAATTCACTCGCTTAACGAACAAATTGAACACGGGCTATTTGCTAGCAACAAGCTTTTTGAGAGCCCTAGTAAGAAGGTACTTAGCCAAAAATAAGTTTGCCCACCATGCTAAAAAATCATGTGTAGTTTACACTATGACTTAAAGTTTTTGTCCCGCCATGCAAAGAAATGTGTGTGGGTCTTTGCGTCTTCATACAAAAGCATAAATAATAGAATATTTGTGTTATTTTAAGAAAAACGTGTACTAGTACTTTTATTTCGGAGAACTGGCAGCATTTTTTCTGTCGCACTAAGAAGGATTTTAATAGGGTTTCACTTCAATGAAAACACGCAAGCATAATATAATTTTTTGACGCACTAGGAAAATGTGTACGGACACTTAATTTAGCTATTTGGTAAAACGTGTACTAGTACTTTTATTTTGGAGAACTGACAACATTTTTTTTGTCGCACTAAGAAGGATTTTTATAGGGTTTCACTTCAATGAAAACGCACAAGCATAATATAATTTTTTGACGCCCTAGAAAAATGTGTACGGACACTTAATTTAGCTATTTGGTAAATTCACATTTTGATTTATAAGTTTGGGCACAAAGATCAATGAAGAAATGATAATATTTTCTTAAAGAGATATTGAGTAGAGCAAGATAGTAGTGATGCTTGACAAGGGCTAAGGTGCAAGGATGCGGGGGAGCAATGGGAGAGATTGAGGAAATGTGGACAAAATGAGAGAATTTGAGGGGTATTTGTTTTGACAGGAACTGGTAGGTCAGAAATGAGATTGGAGGGAAGCAATTTTGCGGGTGGTAACAACTGTTTAGGAGTATTTTGAGAGGTGCAGTGGCTTAGGGTAGTAGCTGGAGGCTTACTAGCCAAGAGAGGCGAGCGGATAGGGAAATAGATAGAGGGAATTGTGATTTGACTGCTGATTTTTGGAGATTGAAAATTGGCTGTGCTGTGTAGGTTTTTAAACAATTTGAGGTGAGCTCGAGTCAAGCCCAAAGAATAAGCTCGGCCTCGGCTCATTCATTTCTTACTATAATCGCAAGCTTGACTCTAGTCCAAGCCTCATGGGAGCTATTGAGTCACAAGAATGGTTGAGAAGGCNAGGGAATTGTGATTTGACTGCTGGTTTTTGGAGATTGAAAATTGGCTGTGCTGTGTAGGGTTTTAAACAATTCGAGGTGAGCTTGAGTCAAGCCCAAAGAATAAGCTCGGTCTCGGCTCATTCATTTCTTACTATAATAGCAAACTTGACTCTAGTCCAAGCCTCATGGGAGCTATTGAGCCGCAAGAAAGGTTGAGAAGGTGACAATAAGACCAATGGCTATTGAGTCACTAGAAACGTTGGAGGAGAGGTTGGGCTTGTTCGGGTTTGGAAGAGGCAAAAGCGTGACTTGAGCTGCTTGAGGGATGGAGGACCACTGATGGGTGTGCAACTTCAAAGAAGAAGGTGGTGATGGGCTGCAATTGAGCAGCTTGGGATGCATAGGATGGTACAAGCCAAGCTTGATGGCTCTTCGTGCGTGGGCTTACTATGAGGAGTGGAGAAGAGATGGGAGAGGGCGAGAGGGGATACGGGATATGAGCGAAAGAGAACTAGTGAGGAGATAATTATAGGAAACTATAAGCTTTTTTTTNGTGTGCAACTTCAAAGAAGAAGGTGGTGATGGGCTGCAATTGAGCAGCTTGGGATGCATAGGATGGTACAAGTCAAGCTTGATGGCTCTTCGTGTGTGGGCTTACTATGTGGAGTGGAGAAGAGATGGGAGAGGGCGGAGGGGATACGGGATATGAGCGAAAGAGAACCAGTGAGGAGATAATTATAGGAAACTATAACCTTTTTTTTTATTTTTATTTTTTTTTGCTGCATTGCACACAAGATGGGAGAATGGTGGGGTCTTAGAGGGCATCGTGGGTAGCGGGATTTAGGTATGGAGATCAACTTTTTATTTTATTTTTAATGTTGATGATATTATAATAATAATTAAATAATAATTATAATTATAATTATAGCTATTGTCACACATGTATGTATGTATGTATCTTACAAATTTTTCTATTCACCATGCCTCAAATTGCATGTTAAATGCCTTATAAACAAGCAAACATTATATTTCACATTCGCATAGGAGCCTCAACAATATGGATGCTCTTTCGATTTCATTTTGATTTTTCGGACACACTCGTGCAACCTGTTTCTTGATTAGACGATATTTAAGCAATCTAGATTATGATTGAAACAAATAGGATCGATTTGCGCGACAAGCTGTATATGGATTATCATTTCATCATACTTGCCAAATCGATTGTAAAAGTTATTTTATAGTAATTTTGACGCTCAAGAAGCATTGACATTGTCCGTTTCATGATTGGGCGTCATTTGAGCTCCATAGCAGTTGAAGTAAATTAGTCTTATTTGCATGACGTCACGCTCAATCTTTATATTTTTTTGGTCATAATTGTTTGAATCAAATGATGAAGGTCATTTCTTAGATATTTTTATACTCCATATGCATTGATACAAAGCCTATTTCACAAATAAATAATATTTGAGCCACCTCGACAACAATCATGGTAATTCGGCTTGACTTGCATGATGTCACATTTGATTTGTCATTTTGATTGTGCTCCATCAAATCAACACGAAAGGCCTCTTCTTAATTAATTTTGACATTCCGTACGCATATGAGCAATACATTTTATAATCAAGCAGTCTTGAGTGACTTCGACAAAAACAAAATAATTAAGGGATGATTGCGGAACTTCATGTCTATTCTTTATTGTGTTTATCATATTTATTGAATCAATCAATGAAGGCCCTCTCTTGATAATTTTGATGTTTGAATTTGTTAACAAAGTCCATTTCATCAACGAATGTCATTCATGTAGTTTTGATGGCTATCGAAGTTGTTTGACTTTATTTTGCATGACATCGAAGTCGTGGGTTGCTCTCTTCATTGTGTGGCTATTTGGCGATGCAGGAGGCCATATGTGAGTGATCTCAATGCTCTAAACATATTGGCATTATGTAATTTGTGAATGGAGATTGTCTTGTTTGTTTAGGTGATGCTCAAATTAATTTAACTTGATATGCTTGTCGATGTATCTATTGCCTGCTATTTTTTTTGAGCGGCCTCTACTAAACAACTTTGGTATTCCAAACATATTGACGAAGTCTGCTCTACATGTGGATGATAATCCAAATGAAATTAGATGTGATTGAGGCATTTTGATTTTGATTTGTGTGTGACGTACTCATCATTCACCATTATCATGTATAATCGATTGCACTTTTGGACCATATATAGAGGTCAACATTACTCAAAATAGAAAAGAGATAACTCGTGTTAGTGTCACAGTAGTAGAGAAAAAACAAGAATAAATAGAAAGGGAATAAGTGGAACTTTTGTCTTTCTTTATTCATGTGACTTGACATTATGTGAAATCTATGAAAGATTTACTTGCAAATACACACGTGAATCCCAACCACCACCAAAGCTTAAAAAATTAGTTCAAATTGGAGTACAATAAATCAAGTATAAGAACTAGATTTATTGAAAGCAAGAAAAAGCAACTTGATGATCTTTTGACATAAACAAGTTAATATCAGCTACAAAACTTATATTTAGGAGACTCTTTTCTTGTCGTATATGTTAAGGTCTATGAACAAAGAGGAGATTGAAGTTGGAGTAGTTACATTAATGGTTAAACTCTTCTTTTATCTATAATTTCCGGTGCCTTGACAATCTTATCCTCACGTGAGAGCCCACCACATTGTCCATCACTCCACCTTAAAGGGAAGCGTTTTAGCATTATCAAATGTCATGTGCCCTTAACTCGCCCAACTTTGTGAAGTTGTATTAGGAGTCATGCGCTCTTAAATGTTGCTCGTGAATAATAAAAGGCGTCAAAATTTATTGGAGCCACTGGTTGCATGAAACACTCGATCCTAGCTAAACCAATGGCTTTGATAATTTATTAGGGAGTATGAGCTAGAAATGTCAATGGTCAACATTGTTTCAACCCAAAAGCTTAAGCCCTCTATATTAGCATATTTTCAACTATCCACTATGGCGTTATATCCAATACTCTTATGCACCTTAATAATATAAACATTCACATGTGATGTGTAGTAGCTTAACTTATAAATAGAATTTAACACAATTTTGTTTTGATGAGCATGCAACTGTGTGACCTATGATGCAGACATGGATATGACATCACATGAGTATGAAACAACAATTCTTGTAGAATGTTAAAATACTTGCTAAAATTATTAAACGTAAAAAATCTCAAAATTATTTAAATAATTTTTAAATCACACTTATTTTTCATTAAAAAATGTTAATGAAGTATAATGAATTATAATTATTATAGTTTGTGTAATGTATGTGAAACAAATATTCATGATGTGCCTAGTGGTGCTGAAGAAATGACTAAATTATTTAATAAACTTATAAATTGGGTGTCGCCAAGTAGCTTGTTCAACAAGTAGTTCTAGAATCATCGATTGTCTAAGAGATGAGGGAATGCAACAGGGTTCAACAAGCAACTACAGTTACTGTAACTAAGATTTTTATAACCTCGTGTGACTTATTTACTGGCTCTTCTGTGGCAATTTTTAGTTCTTTTGTTGTGGCAGTGCCGTGCCTTCCAATTATTACTATCACATATGAGTAATTTGCATGAATAAACATGTCATGAGTTTTTTAATTTCCATGTATTTCTAGGCTTATGTTGTGCTTGGCTATGAGAATTGTTATGTGTCTGTTGTGATCAATTTTCTTTGACTACATTTCTTATTTTATGAGTTTTGGGCTAGTGCTAGAGGTTGTCGGCCTTTAAAAATTGATGTATATTAATTTCAACACTTGATGTTTTTAAAGATAAATTGTTAGCTTAACTAAATTTTAGTTCTTTTTGTTTAATCTTATTTTCTTAGTTGGAGTTGAATTCCTTTGAGTGCAGTTTAAGTGTGATACTAATATTTTGGGTGAAAAAATCTTCTTCTACTATTTTTTATTTTTTATCTCTCTCTCTCTCTCATTCAGGAATGAATTATAGGTCAGTTCATTATTTTTGTATTCTTTAATATGCATATTAGTCTTTTAGCATTTTCACTACTTGCCTCGTATCATTTTCATGATTCGCTTGAATTGATTTGACGATGTTTGCAAATAACTAGCAGTAACTATGACAATTTTAAGTTTTCTTTTATTATTTTTTTATTTTATGTAAATAGGAGGTAGATGGAGTTTACATTAGATGATAAGATAGTTGTACATTTGAATCTAGAATGTTTACCATTAGGAATCTTTATGATATTGAATGTGATGAAGGCCCTTTTTGCTGCACAATGGAACTAACACTTATAAATTAATATGTTTGAAAAAGTTGGCTTTAATTTAGTTTAATGTGTCATATTTAACCGTATTTCATGAACCTGCTACCAGTTCATTGAATTGTTCTATCTTACACTCGTGAATTCATATCTAACACTCTATTAGGCAATTCTATATAGCTATTATTGCAGTTATGTTAGATGATAAAATTGTGTCCGTTGCTGATTGTGGATTTTAGAGAGAGAATCTTGTTGAATTAATCTAATTGATCTATGCTTGATGATTCATGAATTACATTGCTGGAACAATAATGTTTATGCCTTCATTTTCCATATATAAAATATCAAGTTTGTCTAAGTTTTTGGTTTTTTGGTTTTTTTGAATAACCTCACATGATGTGCTCTTTTCTTGCTATCACTACAAGAAAGATGACCTGCTTGTTATTTTATCTCCAATCACTTTCTCTGTACTTGTGTACTTGGTAATGGTCCTCCTGCACTCACTTTTGTTTTACATCTCCTCGATTTTCTACCAATTTTTAGGGCAACTTTTTTAAGAATTGGCTTCCAAATCACTTGTGATAGCTAGCATTTGATTCAATATTTTATCATTTTTTCCTTCAAATTTTGAGGTAAAGGCCATTTTACCTGAGCTTGCATAATTAAAGATATTGCATGTGATTTTCCATTTTCACTGTTCCGTTATTCATAGAAGCATCCATCTTTTTTTTGGGTTCCAAAATTTTTACTTCTTCTCAAGTTGATACTACTTGTCTTTCAATTGTCTGCGATCATGCTCCATGTTTAAACAAAAAAAATTTAGTATAATTCTTTCACCCCATCTTTGCTAGGAGTTGTGAGCTTGTTACCATGATATATGTCTCTTAGGCATTTCTCACAAATATACTCCTTTTACAAAAGGTGCAGATGCCCGCTCCTTTGGATTTGCACATCAAGCAATTAATAAAAATATCACATAAAAAGGGCATCTTTGCTTACAAACCTGCATACAGTCGAGATCAGTTCACAAGTTTCTTAGTGCAGTTTAATGCAGACAAAATTTCATACTTACAGAAAAATGATAATAGAGTTATATTAAGTATTGTGCCATCTAAACGCATAAATATCCACCAATGTCACAAATTTGTGCTTATTAAGCAGCATACCCTAACTATGCATGTCATCAAGTCATAGATCTGATTTTGAACAAGTTGATCTGGCCTTCTATCTGCTTTAAAACATTAAAAAACACCCATTTTGAAAACCCATGAATCTGGTTTAAAACTAGTTTATCCAGCATTTTATTTAAAACCAGGAATTCGTATANTTGAGTGCAGTTTAAGTGTGATACTAATATTTTGGGTGAAAAAATCTTCTTCTACTATTTTTTATTTTTTATTTCTCTCTCTCTCTCTCTCATTCTGGAATGAATTATAGCTCAGTTCATTATTTGTATTCTTTAAGAAGCATATTAGTCTTTTAGCATTTTCACTACTTGCCTCATATCATTTTCATGATTTTCTTGAATTGATTTGACATGTTTGCAAATAACTAGCAGTAACTATGACAATTTTAAGTTTTCTTTTATTATTTATTTTATTTAAAACCAGGAATCCGTATGCTCTTCCCTTTTAGATAAATTGGAAAAGAATAAGCTAGAAAAAAATGTCAAAAAAAAAAAAACAAAAAAACAGAGAGAGAGAGAAAAAAAAGCTACAGGAATTCATTAAATTATTGTGAGATAACCTGCATGGGATCAGGAGAAAATAACTGGAGAAAATCTGTGAGATGCTTCTCAGAAATGCAATTTCTGAGAATGTTTTTTTAATTGAATTGGACAAATTAGCTGTCCTGGATGACAAGCATTACGACATGAAGTGTACTGTTTCTTATACGTGTCATTAATTTAATTGAAGTGCAATCTACATGCTTATTCGTTGTAATTCTCATGTCTGACAAGCTTTACAGGAGTTGTTAANCTGTGAGATGCTTCTCAGAAATGCAATTTCTGAGAATGTTTTTTCAATTGAATTGGACAAATTATCTGTCCTCGATGACAAGCATTACGACATGAAGTGTACTGTTTCTTATACGTGTCACTAATTTAATTGAAGTGCAATCTACATGCTTATTCGTTGTAATTCTCATGTCTGACAAGCTTTACAGGAGTTGTTAGCCAATGAGAAGGCACAAACATCATCTCATGCAGCCACCGATGAGGTTGACCTCGATGAATTGCTGGATGTGAGTTCAAATATCTCATCTGACTTTGGATTCTTATGTTTATTTTGGCATTTTGAAACTTGTGCTTTGCAATTCTTCTCTTTTTTGACTTGGTTTTGTTTAAGGATCCTGAACTGGAAAAACTGCATGCAGAAAGAATTGCTGCTTTAAAGGTACTGTTAAGTAATCTAAGAGTTGCTTTGAGTTGCATATCATTTTCTAGAAAGAGAAGTGTCAAAATAGTTCTTTGACTCTCTGCAAAGAGTTATTTTAGTCCCAAAATCTTTAAGTTGTTAATTTATTCCTCATACTCTTTTAATATAGGCTGAAATAATCTCAACGGAGGACTATTTCAGCCCCAATTTAAAAAATCTGAGAACTAATTTTNTCAAAATTATTTAAATAATTTTTAAATCACACTTATTTGTCATTAAAAAATTTTAATGAAGTATAATAAATTGTAATTATTATAGTTTGTGTAATGTATGTGAAACAAATATTCATGATGTGCCTAGTGGTGCTGAAGAAATGACTAAATTATTTAATAAACTTATAAATTGGGTGTCGACAAATAGCTTGTTCAACTAGTTCTAGAATCATCGATTGTCTAAGAGATGAGGGAATGCAGCAGGGTTCAACAAGCAACTACAGTTACTGTAACTAAGATTTTTATAACCTCGTGTGACTTATTTACTGGCTCTTCTGTGGCTATTTTTAGTTATTTTGCTTTGGCACTGCCGTGCCTTCCAGTTATTACTATCACATATGAGTAATTTACATGAATAAACATGTAATGAATNTCAAAATTATTTAAATAATTTTTAAATCACACTTATTTGTCATTAAAAAATTTTAATGAAGTATAATAAATTATAATTATTATAGTTTGTGTAATGTATGTGAAACAAATATTCATGATGTGCCTGGTGGTGCCGAAGAAATGACTAGATTATTTAATAAACTTATAAATTGGGTGTCGCCAAATATCTTGTTCAACTAGTTCTAGAATCATCGATTGTCTAAGAGATGAGGGAATGCAGCAGGGTTCAACAAGCAACTGCAGTTACTGTAACTAAAATTTTTATAACCTTGTGTGACTTATTTACTGGCTCTTCTGTGGCTATTTTTAGTTCTTTTGCTGTGGCACTGCCGTGCCTTCCAATTATTACTATCACATATGAGTAATTTGCATGAATAAACATGTAATGACANTAGAAAGAGAAGTGTCAAAATAGTTCTTTGACTCTCTGCATTTTAGTCCCAAAATCTTTAAGTTGTTAATTTATTCTCCATACTCTTTTAATATATGCTGAAATAATCTCAACGGAGGACTATTTCAGCCCCAATTTAAAAAATCTGATAACTAATTTAGCACTTTTTAGACTATGGGACTAAAATGGCCATGTGTAAAACAG
>JXCR01108885.1:31750-85078 GCA_002079205.1 Phalaenopsis hybrid cultivar | reverse complement strand
CTAGATCAGCATCAACATAGCCCCGTACCTTTGAACTATTTCCTGAGAAACACAAGCATGTTTCTGCAGAGCCTCTTAGGTACCTCAAGATCCACTTCACTGCTTCCCAATATTTCTTTCTAGGATTACTCATGTATCTGCTAAAAACTCCCACTGCATGGCAATATTTGGTCTGGTGCAAACCATAGCATACATGAGTGAACCAATAGCTGAAGCATAATGAACCTTTCTCATGTGATCTTGTTCCTCCTCTAACTTGAGTGACTGATTCTTGCTGAGTTTGAAGTGACTTCCCAAGGGTGTGCCAATAGGTTTGGCCTTATCCATATTGAACCTGCTAAATACATTTTTCACATACTCAGCCTGAGAGAGTCTCAACCTGTCTCTGACTCTATCTCTGANATATATATATATATATATATATATATATATATATATATATATATATATATATATATATATATAGTAAAAAGAATGAGCCGGCGCGTGATAGTAAAAAGAATGAGCCGGCGCGTGAGGTTGGGATTATTTTGTATCTTTGTATGTATGTATGTATGTATATATATAATATAGTAAGAATGAGCCGGCGCGTGAGGTCTCCCACCCACCCTATTGGATCAACCCCCTTCAGTTCTGGTGGCAACCCATGCGTGTTTTGTTGCAAATTCTATCACTTTTAGTAGTAGTGTTTTGTTGCAACTTAGATTTACGTTAAATAGGATTTATCAGATTTGATTGAGTAAGATTTGATTGGGCTCCCAAAATATGATGGAATAAATTTGCCTCACAATTTGATTTAAAAAATCTCAATTTTTGTCTTCAAACAGACGAAACATAAGAAAAAAAATGGGAGAAAATTTAATATAATCGTGTGGGATTTATTTAAAATTTTTATTATGTTTGGTTGGGTTTAAATTAAATATAAGATTAAATCTTATTAATAGTGTGCTATCAAATATCATCTTAAATTTTTATTTTAAGATTTAATAACTATGGAAAAATAATAATACCACTCTAAGTAGTCTAAACAAATAAAACATTAAATTCATTATCAAAATGACGTGCTCCGAGTAAGGATTTATGTCAAGTAAAATGGACTTATAAAATCAAGGAATGCAGAATATAAACCACATATTCTGTTTCCACCATCCGCCTCAAATTCAATCAATCTGCTGCCAATATGTCATGTCATGTCATGTCATGTCGACTTTAGCTGGCCTAAATATCGTCAGCATATATAAAATGAAAATAATGTTGACATCCATTATATTTTTTTGGCCTTTTATGACAAAATATCAAACACTAGCCACATGCCAGCTGATGATCCAAGTCCTTCGAAAGCTCAAGCAGCCCATTCGTACACAGTGGCAGAGGATAGTTAATCGCCTTTAGTAATCTACAATAGAGTAAATGGCAATATTTTTTTAGATGGACAAAATATAATACATGGAGGGCAATTTTACGGTTTCAAGAAACAGGAGAATAACGGTCCATGTAATATAATCTTAAAGTTTTATATATATCCGTATAAATGTGTTCAAAATAAATAAATAAAGATCATTATCTAGACAGAGCTAGAGTTGGATCGAAATTGGCGCAAACCAATTAAATTCTGATCGAGAATAATTCATGGCTTGTTATGTTTGATTTAAAAGCCAACTTATTTGAAATTGAATCGAGCTCAATCTGACTTGAAATTGAAATGTGTTAGCTCAAATTTGAGTTATTTGGATCTGTTCCAGCTTGGAACATGTTCTATCGGACTCGAAATCAAAATAAAATGACTCAAATTGAGTTAGTTTGTTATATTTTAGTTTGAAATCGGCTCATAGCTCGTTATATTTGATTTTATTTAGCATTATATATATTTTTTACAAATAACAAAAAAATACTTCAAGCCGATCTTGAGTCAATTCGAGTCTGTCCTTTTGTTGAATCCAAAACTACCCTTTGGAGTATGCCCATGGAATATAGTCGAATTCTAGGCAGGGAGGAGAAAGAGAAGGAGAGAGAGAGAGGGAGGACTGTCACGTTGGGGGCACAGATGTGTGTATCCCCGACTCGACGACCTCTTTATTCTACACAAATGAGGTTATAATGTGAGTTTGAAGGGGAGCAACAACCTACATGAGAGGCGAGAGAGAGCCTAGAAGGGATCCCTTTTTACATCAAGGGGTCATCTATTTATAGAGAAAGAAAGAGGGGAAATGGATATTATGCTTAAGCTCTTGCCTTTTAGAAGATTTATGAGGGGTATTTGTTGTGGTATATTGAAAATTTAAAATGATCGATGATGAAGTGAAAAATGGAACGAGAAAAGCTTCACACCAAAAGAACACACAAATTTACGTGGTTCAGTAAATTGTCTACATCCACAGAGTTGCAGAGGATTTTACTAATTGAAGAATTTACAACAGTGAATCGTCTCCAATTACAAGAGTGAACTCTTTCTCTCACTTTTTCACTCTTCTCTCTCTACACCGAGATACACCGAAGAAGAAGAAAAACGTACAAGAGAGAAACTTATTTCTCTTCTGCCACAAGCCAACAAGAAGAAATCAAGAAGAGCACCTTCTTCTTCCACTATCTTCTTCTTTCTTCAGCCAAGCACGAGAAGAATCTTTTCACAAACTGAAGGAGGCTTGGGCGAAGACGGGAGAGGAGTTTCTATTTCACGAGAGACGGATCGTTGGGAGAAAACCTTCTGATTTCACGAGGGAGACGGGGCTTACGAACGAGAGAGGCGATCGCGAGAGACGGGGAGACGGGGTGTTCGCGAAAAATGGGAGTAAAGATTCGGGAGCAGTTACGACAATATTTATTATTATTATTATATTATTATTATTATTATTATTATTATTATTATTATTATTATTATTATCTCTACCAGACTCCACACTCAACAAATCTCCCACTTGGAGACCGGTACACAGGTTTCAACTTCTTCTTCCTCAGACTGATATCCTCCACTGGTGGCGTAGCCCTTTTCTTCAAACGTGTTATCCTCTAACTCTGCAACTCAAGGCCCCTGTCTTCACATTAGAAGACTAACTGAAGCTGCGCACAACTTCAATTTCTCCATAGTAACACCATTTGTCAGCATATCAGCAGGGTTATGGCTTCCAGAAATTTTCTCAAGCAACAATTGACCGTCATCCAACAATGACCGTATGAAGTGATATCTGATCTGAATGTGCTTAGTCCTGGACTAAAATGTTGGATTCCTAGCAAGGAATATGACGCTCTGATTATCACTGTAGAGAATGCCCTTCTGATCTTATTTGTCCAATTCTTTCAAGAAGCTCTGTAGCCATATCATCTCTCATGCAACCTCTGACACTGCTATGTACTCATCTTTTAAAGTAGACAACAAAACCATCTTTTTCATATTAGAGCCCCATGATACTGCAGTGTCACCAATAGTATAAATATAGCCTGTAATACTTCTTCTGGTATCAATGTCTCCAGCTAGATCAACATCAACATAGCCTCGAACCTCTGAATTCTTTCCTGAGAAACACAAGCAAGTTTCTGCAGAGCCTCTTAGGTACCTCAAGATCCACTTCACTGCTTCCCAATGTTTCTTTCCAGGATTACTCATGTATCTGCTAACAACTCCACTGCATGGGCAATATCTGGTCCGGTGCAAACCATAACATACATAAGTGAACCAATAGCTGAAGCATAAAGAACCTTACTCATGTGATCTCATTCGTCCTCTGACTTGGGTGACTGATTCTTGCTGAGTCTGAAGTGACTTCCCAAAGGTGTGTCAACTGGTTTGGTCTTATCCATATTGAACCTGCTAAGTACCTTTTTCACATACTCAACATGAGAGAGCCTCAACATGCCTCTAACTCTATCTCTGACAATTCTCATTCCAAGGATTTGCTTTGCTGCTCCCAAATCCTTCATTGCAAAGTGCTATGACATATGCTCCTTCAAATTATTGATATCCTCAATACAAGCACCTGTAATAAGCATATCATTCACATACAATAGTAGGATGATATAGGAATTATCAAAATATCTGACATAACAATAGTGATATGCCTGACATCTGATGTACCATGTACTGTGCATAAAATTATCAAATTTATTATACCACTGTCTAGGAGCTTGCTTCAGGTCATACAAGCTCTTCCTTAATCTACAAACTGACTCTTTTTTTTTCTTGTACCACAAACCCTTCTGGTTGGTGCATGTAGATGTCTTCTTCAAGACCCCTATGAAGAAAAGGTTGTTTTCACATCTAACTACTCAAGAAAGAGATCTTCAGTAGCCACCATAGACAGTACCAAATTGATAGTTGTAAGCTTCACCACAGGAGAGAAAATCTCAGAATAATTAATACCATGCTTCTGCTGAAACCCCTTTACAACAAGTCTAACCTTGTACCTTTTACTTCCATCATGCTCAGTCTTCACCCGGTACACCCACTTATTTTGTAATGTCTTCTTTCCAGATGAAAGTTCTGCCAACTCCCAAGTCTGATTTTCTAGCAGAGAATGAATCTCCTCCTTCATGAAAAGCTCCCACTTGCTCGAATTTTCATCTTGCAAGGTTTCTTCATAACTCTGAGGTTCTCCACCTTATGTCAACAGAATGTAGTTCAAAGTTGGAGAATAACGCTGTAGAGAACGTCTAGCCCTTTCTGACCTGCGAACTGCAACTGTAGGGGTAGACTGCTCTGAAACTGACAGTGGAACAATAGAAGTAGATGCCCCGGATCCACTCTCCTCGTCACCTATATCTTTGTCCTGCACTTTGACCTCTGTTAAATCATCAAATCTTACTAACTCAGATTCTTTCAGTGCTGTTTCAGAAACTGTACTAGACTTGTCCTTATACATAACATTTTCATTGAAAATCACGTTCCTGCTCCTAATGATCTTCCGACCCTGATCATCCCAAAAATGATATCCAAATGTTTCATCTTCATAGCCAATGAAATAACACTTCCTTGACTTAGTCTCAAGCTTATTACGAGCATCATAATTAATGAGAATATAAGAACGACAACAAAAAATCTTAAGGTGGGAAAATTTTACCTCTTTCCCACTCCAGACTTCTTCAGGTAATTCACAGTTTAATGGAACAGATGACCCCTATTGATCAAATAAATTGTAGTACTGACCGCTTCTGCTCAAAAAGTAGGTGGTAGTCTGGCGTGCAATCTCATGCTTCTAGCCCGCTCATTAATGGTCATATTCATGCGCTATGCAACACCATTTTGTTGTGGTGTTCCTGGAATGGTCTTCTCCATCTTGATTCCATGAGCTACATAGTTCTCCTTGAACCCACCATCAATGTACTCACCATCATTATCAGATCTCGGACATTTCAGCTTTAAGCATGTATCTGTCTGAACCATAGCCTTCCAAGTCTTGAACACACTAAATGCATCAGATTTATACTTTAAGAAATAAACCCATACCTTTCTGTTATGATCATCAATGAATGGGATTAGTAACGATAGACTCCAAGAGATGCCACTAGAGAAGGTCCCCACACATATGTGTGTACAAGATTCAGGTTTCCTGCCTTTGGCATCCCGCCACTTTTCAAGAAACTGACATTCATATGTTTCCCCATAATGCAACTCTCACAGATGCCGAGATCAACTGACTTCATTTCTGGTAGCTTACCTCTGGACTGATGTTTCATCATACCTCTCTGACTCATGTGGCCAAGTCTGCAATGCCACAACTCTTCTATGCTCTCTGCAACAGTAGTAACAACACTGTTAATTAAACTAGTAGTCATATACAACGTACTTATTTTCTTACCCCTAGCCAGTGCCAATACTCTTTTAGTAACCTTCCAAGTGCTATCTAAGAACAGTACTGAATGTCCATACTCATCAAGCTGTCCAACCGAAATGAGGTTCTTCTTCAGTTCAGGAATGTATCTGACTTTTGCAGAGTCCACTTGTTCTTGTTTGGAAGTGCAATGTCAATATCTCTCATTCCTACCACGTTCAGAGCTTCTCCATATGCCAGATATACTTTCCCAAAGTCATCAACAAAATAATTTTGCATCAATTCCCGATGGAAAGTTGTATGTAAAGAAGCTCATGAATCCAGTATTCAGTCATCAACAGGACTATGAACTGCCAGCAGTAGTGCATCCTGTGATTCTTCAGTTACCACATTCGCACTGTCATTCTCCTTCTTCATAGGATTCCTGCGGTTCCTCCTTATGTGGACAATTTTTCCATAATTCCAGCAAATTACTTGTTTATCAAGCCTTGACTTGCTTCTACTTCTGTTCTTTGATTTTGATCTTCCCCTGTATGAGTTCCTGTCATGTGATCTCCCAGTGGAATCAGCATTTAATGTCGAACTCGAACCTGAGATCTTGTCAGAATCTTTCCTGCGCACCTCCTCAACCAAAATCAAATCACTAATATCTTCAAATTTCAGTTTAGATTTACCTGCATAATTACTAAAAACCATCCTCATAGTTTCCCAGCTATTTGACAATGAAGCCAACAAGATCAGTGCACGTATCTCATCATCAAATTCAATTTCCACAAACAATAATTGATTTGTGATAGTATTGAAATCATTCAGGTGTTGTAGAACAGACGTACCTTCCGACATCTTCAAATTGAATAACTTCTTCATCAAATATACCTTGTTATTCGCCGATGGATTTTCATACATACCTGATAGAACTGTCATAAGATCTGCATTCATCCTCTTTTTGACGACGTTGTGTGCAACGGATTTCAATAGGGACAATCAAATAACCTTCAGAAGCTGTCTATCCAACAGATTTCATTCAGCATCATCCATTCTTTTAGGTCTTTTCCCCAATAACGGAAAATGAAGTTTTTTCCCCATAAAGATAATCTTCTATCTGCATCCTCCAGTAATCAAAATATGTGTCATCGAACTTCTTGATCCCTGAAACTTTCACTTCATTTGCAGTCATTGGCCCTGATACCATTTGTTGTGGTATATTGAAAATTTAAAACAATCGACGATGAAGTGAAAAATGGAACGAGAAAAGCTTCACACCAAAAGAACACACATATTTAAGTGGTTCGGCAAATTGCCTACATTCACGGAGTTGCAGAGGATTTTACTAATTGAAGAATTTGCACCAATGGATTTTCTCCAATTATAAGAGTGAACTCTTTCTCTCACTTCCTCACCCTTCTCTCTCTACACCGAGATACACTAAAGAAGAAAAAAATGTACAAGAGAGAAACTTATTTCTCTTCTGCCACAAGCCAACAAGAAGAAATCAATAAAAACACATTCTTCTTCCACTATCTTCTTCTTTTTTCTGCCAAGCACAAGAAGAATCTTTTCACAAACTGAAGGAGGCTTGGGCGGAGATGAGAGAGGAGTTTCTATTTCGCGAGAGACGGATCGTCGGGAGGAAGTCTTCTAATTTCACGAGGGAGACGGGGCTTGCGAACTAGAGAGGTGATCACGAGAGACAGGGAGATGGAGAGTTCGCGAAAAATGGGAGCAAAGGGTCGGGAGCAATTACGACAATATTTATTATTATTTTTTTTTTCTCTATCGGGCTCCACACTCAACAGTATTGCGGTCTTTCCCTCCCTTGGATTAATCCTCCTGAAGTTTCTATAGCTACACTTGTCAGCGTCGAGTAGTTAGCCCAAGCGACTGATTGTCTAGGGGTGCAAGTGGCGGGCCTATGTTGGCCGACAGGAGGTTGTTGACCCATGTTGGTTGGTCGGGTGGTCGGCTCGATGGTTGCATGTCTCCTGGTTCATGTCTGATGGTGGATCATTCTGGTTGGCAAGGCATGTTTTTAGGTTATACATGAAATCGTAGAGTTTTTCACTACTTAGAGGCGAAACTACAATAAAAATGGAAAATCCACTAGTACAGAAAAATCATTTCGTAAGCTTCTACTTGAACTTAAAACTTTAACAATCATTTTATAATCTTTCGATGAGCAAATCTTTGGAATATAATCATCTTAGTTTTCTCTTTTTAGAATTTTAGGTAGAAAAATTCCTATAACTCATGCTCTCTCCTTACCCATCTCTCTTACCCTTATCAGAACATCGCCTATAGTGGGTCTCACCTTATGTCAGGTCTTATGAGATATTGTTGTTGCCTTCGCGGGAATAATTGTCAAGACTTGCTAGTGGGATGTGACGCACCCCTTGTGGATCTTGTTGTTTCGTGGCAGAGAACCACCTCCGTAGTTTCTTCCGACTTAAGCTTTGAGGATGGGTTTTTTGGAGATTTCCTGAGGGGGAGAAGGACCTATGTTTGCTCATCCCAGAGTAAATACTCAAGTCAAGAGATAGATCTTTGTAATGCTCGTCCCTAAGGAGAGGTTTGGAGAGTTATTTTATTTTTCTTTAAGAATGCTCTCATGGAGGAGAGGCCTAAAGAGAAAAAAATTATTTCTACTCATGAATAGGAAGAGTGGGAAGAGATTATTATATTTTCTTTCCTCATCCCTTTTAATATTTTTGTTTTCTTCTTTAATGAAAAATAAAAATAAGGTAAGAGAGAGTACTTATTTTTTTATTGTTCTCCTATAAGCGACATTGCTTTTGGAAAATGAGAGGACTTTTTTCTCTCTTTGCTTTCCTCCTTTTCTTATCTTTTCCTCATTTTTAATGTTTGTCTTGTCAACTTTTAACTTTTTATCTTCAATTTTTGTTTTTGTCATTTTTTCCTTTGGCATGTCACATTTACTTTATGTCTTGTCATTTTTTATTTCCATCTTTTTCTTCCCTTTTGTTCTTGTTCTTCTTTTTTCCGTATCTTGTTTTGATTTTTTATTTTCTTTGCCTTGGTCCTTCTCCTACATAGAAAGCTTTTTGTCTTATTGGCTGTACGTTTCACGCTTAACGTGCATTTTAGGATGTTGAATATAAATATGTCCTTTAGATTGTGCCTAAGGGATAGAGTAAGATTCTAGAGGAAAGAGAAAGAGAGGGAGATAGAGAGAGAGAGAGAGAGAGAGAGAGGGTTGACTCGTCGGGAGGTAAAGTGAGGTGGTTACCAAGCTCGGTGATCTCTTTTATTCCACACAAATGAGGTTAGAATATGGGAATGAAGGTGAGCAAAATCCTTACGTGAGGGGGGGAGAGAGCTTAAAGGGACCCCTTCTACATCTAATAGGTCCTCTACTTATAAAAAGAAGAGAGTAAGGAGAAGAAATTACATATATGCCCCTATTTAAAGGGTAGCAGCTAGGGGTAATTTGGTCCATATATATCTTAGCTAAAGTCGGGTGGCCGATTTACGTGGATGATCATCGAGGGCTGGTCGATCGATTCAACATCAAACAGTCGGTTGGGTGGCTGACTAGCAAGGTGGCTAGCACAAGTGGCCAGCTGGTTCAACATTAGGCGATCGGTCGACATAGGTGGTCGACCCAAGTGGCCTCTCAATTCTTCTTCAAATGACAGGTTGGATGCCCGGTCAGCAGGGTTGTGGCCGACCGAAGTGGCCAAACGATTCTTCTTAAGATGACTGATTGGGTGGTTGATCGGTTCGACATCAAGTGGTTGGCTGACAATGGTTGACTTATCCAAATGGCCAGCCCAAAGTGGTTGGCGGGTTTAGCATCAAGTGGTCGGCCAGTGAGGTTGGTTAGTAGGGGTGGCCGACTAACTAGATGGAGGCAATTTTCGTAAATGTTGGTGACAACTCCAACGACAATGTTTTCGGCGGTGGTGACTCCATTGGTTCGACTAGATGGCTTACATTTTTTTGAAAAAAAAAACCATCTTTTGGGTTATACATGAAACCCTCCAGTTTTGCACTTCCTGAAGTCGAAGCTGTGATAAGAATGAAAAACTCAAAAAAGTTCAAAAAACATCATTCCATAGACTTTTAGTTTATACATAATTTTCTTGAATTGCTTATTTGTAATCTTTTGGCGAGTCGATCTATGGAGAATATAATCAATTAAGCCTTTTCTTTTTGAATTTTTAGGTAGGAAAATTTCTCAACTCAAGTTCACTCTCTACCCATCTCTTTCGCTCTTGTCAGAACATCACTTCCAACGGGCCTTACCTTACGCTATATCTTAGGTGGAATTATCATTGCCTTCGCAGGGGTAACAACTGATACTTGCTAGTGGGATAATTTATCGTTGCAAATCTTATCGCTTCTGTTACGGAACCACATGCATAGTTTTTTTTCCGAGTTGATCTCATCTAATGTCTGAATGCTCCCTCCTTAAAGAGAGTAAAATCGAGTGTGTATTTGACATTTAAGCATTGCAGTAAAAATGTGACAAAGGAGAGCATCAAAAGCTCATTATTTGTGCATAATGGTTTTGAAGTATTCCACATGCTCGTAGGGGTTGGAAGTCCCATTATAAGCAACAACGCTTGGAAGGTTAAACCCCATTGGATTAGGATGTTGATGAAAAATCTCAGCTAGCGAAGAAGACTTCTGAAATCCATGTCGAGCTGATAAATAGCTTATATCACTCATATGGAACTCCTCACAAGCTAGACGTCATAACTCATCACGAATTGCTTGAGGTTGAGCTACATCCTTCATAGCTTAACTACGGATGGGGGATGTGTAGAGCTAGCAGTATTCATGAGTTCAACCTCTTGAATTGGAGTTTCCATATGCAAAGAGGGTGCTAAGTACGTTTCATCAGAGGATTTTGATGTAGATATGTCCTCTTAAATGCATGATCGTCGATTGTTGAACTTCCCTTATAAGTTGATGAATCTCATTACGAGATTCCTCTATTCTTCGTACATGATCTTCAAGTGATGTAGGGCAGGCTTCCTCACCAACATAGTCATGTGTATCATTGGAAAACATACTAAAGGCCTGGAATGATGATTGCTAGAATGTGAAGTTCTTGTATTACACATGTTAGCCATCAAAGAAGTGCAAACTTCTATCACCGAGACTTCATTCCCACAAACGGTGTCAAACTGTTGCATACCGGAAAATTCACCTTGATAGATTAATAATTTAACTTCTTAGCGTCATATGAATTTCAATACACCCATGGATAATAAAAATAAAGGAGAAGACAACATATTTTTTTACCTGAAAATTTTCAAAAAAAAAGAAAAAATCAGGGGTTTAACAAAGTTAAAATCATATACTATAAATTCATAGAAAGAAAGATAAACTTTCATTCCACAATGGAAAAATGCTAGCAGCTTTATTCAATTAAAGATGAATTTTAATTTAAATTAGAATATTTTTTGCTTGAGATCCGCACCAAATTTTTTATTATTCATGCGAAATAATACATTTATTTGATGACGCATCTGATGAATTTAACTGAATTTAATAGTACCAACAACTTCTTTGAATTTAATGAAATTTGAACTTAATTACCTCTGAACCTTCCGGCTTTATAAAATCCTACTTAACTTGAATCCTTGGCAGCCAAACACACTCCTTTGGCCCTTTCTGTTGCCATCAGCCTTAGCGAGCAAAAAGTGGATGTAAAGGTTAATCGGTTGATGTCGATCGAGCACGAACGCCAAAGCGGGCTNCCTATTCAACTTGAATCCTTGGCAGCCAAACACACTCCTTTGGCCCTTTCTGTTGCCATCAGCCTTAGCGAGAGAAAAGTGGATGCAAAGGGTAATCTGTTGATGTCGATAGAGCACGAACGCCAAAGCTGGCGGCTAATTTTTGAGGAAGGAGAAGGCTGGGCGGCGCCATTGTCTAGCCGGCTAACTTCAAGTGAAGAAAGGAAATAGTATAGCTGTCTATGAGGATCTGGCTACCGCCGGTTAGAGAAGGAGGCGAAGAGGGGGAAGGAAGCCGGTTCCGGGATGCACATGGAAGTTCCAGCCA
The DNA here is from genome assembly GCA_002079205.1 of Phalaenopsis hybrid cultivar. Classification (NCBI taxonomy): domain Eukaryota; kingdom Viridiplantae; phylum Streptophyta; class Magnoliopsida; order Asparagales; family Orchidaceae; genus Phalaenopsis; species Phalaenopsis hybrid cultivar. The sequence continues at coordinate 73,283 of JXCR01108885.1, read as the reverse complement.
TTTTTTTTTTGTTGTCTTCCGCTTGAAAATATCCACCGGAATCTTTGTTTTTATAACTAATTATTGATGAATGATACAGACTCAAGTAAGCAGCTCACAAAGTTCTCCCTGGCCATCAGGAAAACAACATTTTTTTAAAAGAAAATTATTTCAAGGATTCAGATTGTCGCCACGAGAACGTGCCGAGGTCTGTAAAACAAGAATTTAATATTTCTCGAGTGAGTCGAGTTGTTCTTTCCAGTAAAAATATTGTACTTCTTAGGCTCTGTTTAGTTAAGTGATTAAAAGAGATGAAACGAACATTTGATTAAAGGAAATAGACTGAAATTTGTTTTAATGCAGAAATTTTGTTAAGAAAAATTAGTAAAAATTATTTTTTTTTCTCTCTATTTTGGTCAATGAGAGGAGATGGCTTATCAAACATGATGATGATCTACAAAAATTTGTCTTTCCATTTCCATTAAAATTGACTAAAAAGTTACGGTTACAAAATTACTTTTTCTACTGCGATACAACTTCCAGAAAGTCGCTTTCCAGACTGCGACATTTATTGTAACCGAAGGAAAGTTTACCCTCTTTCTCAACCGAAACCTTAGATAAGTTTAAACATTTTTTGTTAGATCAAAACTTAACAATCGTATATTTATGAAAACTAAATTTGTATTTTCTTCGATTTCTTGAAGTAATATTTCGCCTTGGTAAGCCAAAACCAAGTTCCCACAACAGCCTGTCTTGCTTCTGGCGCGTTAAGGTTTCCCTGCTGTCACGCAAAAAGCCAATTTTTCCACTATACGCTGCTGCTTTTCCATATCTATTGGTTTCCAGCAGAAGTTTTGCTTTTCTTTCTTCTCTCTTACTGCTTCGCAGAAGCACACTCTTATCTGACACATACATACTGCTTAATTCTTATATAATTACATATTTAATATTTAAATTTTTATATTCACTACTACAATGGTATGTGTGACNAGAGCGAACTCTTTCTCTCACTTCTTTACTCTTCTCTCTCTACACCGAGATACACCGAAGAAGAAGAAAAATGTACAAGAGAGAAATCTATTTTTCTTATGCCACAAGCCAACAAGAAAAAATCAAGAAGAGCACATTCTTCTTCCACTGTCTTCTTCTTTCTTCTGTCATGCACAAGAAGAATCTTTTCACAAACTGAAAGAGGCTTGGGTGGAGACGGGAGAGGAGTTTCTATTTCGCGAGAGACAGATCGTCGGGAGGAAGCCTTCTGATTTCNAGAGCGAACTCTTTCTCTCACTTCTTTACTCTTCTCTCTCTACACCGAGATACACCGAAGAAGAAGAAAAATATACAAGAGAGAAATCTATTTTTCTTATGCCACAAGCCAACAAGAAGAAATCAAGAAGAGCACATTCTTCTTCCACTATCTTCTTCTTTCTTCTGTCATGCACAAGAAGAATCTTTTCACAAACTGAAGGAGGCTTGGGTGGAGACGGGAGACGAGTTTCTATTTCGCGAGAGACAGATCGTCGGGAGGAAGCCTTCTGATTTTGCGAGGGAGACAGGGCTTGCGAACGAGAGAGGAGATTGCGAGAGACAGGGAGATGGAAAGTTCGCGAAAAATGGGAGCAAAGGGTCGGGAGCAGTTACAACAATATCTATTATTATTATTATTATTTCTATCGTGCTCCACACTCAACATTATTACGATCTTTCCCTCGCTTGGAACAATCCTCCTGAAGTTTTTGTAGCTTGACTTGTCAACGTCAAGTAGTTAGCCCAAGAGACTGATTGTCCGGGGGTGCAAGTGGCGGGCCTATGTTGGACAGCATGAGGTTGTTCACCCATGTTGGTTGGCCGAGTGGTCGGCTCGATGGTTGCATGTCTCCTGTTTCGTGCCCGATGGTGGGTCCTTCTGGTTGACAAGGTATATTTTAAGGCTATACTTGAAATCGTAGAGTTTTCACTTCTTAGAGACGAAACTACAATAAAAACGANACTTGTCAACGTCAAGTAGTTAGCCCAAGAGACTGATTGTCCGGGGGTGCAAGTGGCGGGCCTATGTTGGACGGCATGAGGTTGTTCACCCATGTTGGTTGGCCGAGTGGTCGGCTCGATGGTTGCATGTTTCCTGTTTCGTGCCCGATGGTGGGTCCTTCTGGTTGACAAGGTATATTTTTAGGCTATACTTGAAATCGTAGAGTTTTCACTTCTTAGAGGCGAAACTACAATAAAAACGGNCTACTTATAAAAAGAAGAGAGTAAGGAGAAGAAATTACATATATGCCCCTATTTAAAGGGTAGCAGCTAGGGATAATTTGGTCTATAGCTGGTCAATCGATTCAACATCANCCAAGGGATAGAGTCAGATTCCAGATGAAAGAGAAAGAGAGGGAGATAAAGAGAGAGAGAGAGAGAGAGAGAAAGAGAGAGAGAGAGAGAGAGAGAGAGAGAGGTAGATTACTCGTCGGGAGGTAAAGTGAAGTGGTTACCAAGCTCGGTGATCTCTTTTATTCCACACAAATGAGGTTAGAATATGGGAATGAAGGTGAGCAAACTCCTTACATGAGGGGGGAAGAGCTTAAAGGGACCCCTTTTACATCTAATAGGTCCTCTACTTATAAAAAGAAGAGAGAAGGAGAAGAAATTACATATATGCCCCTATTTAAAGGGTAGCAGCTAGGGATAATTTGGTCCATATATATCTTAGCTAAAGTTGGGTGGCCGATTTAGGTAGATGATCGTCGAGGGCTGGTCAATCGATTCAACATCGGACAGTCGGTTGGGTGGCTGACTAGCAAGGTGGCTAGCACAAGTGGCTAGATGGTTCAACATTAGGCGGTCGGCTGGGTGGTCGGTCGACAGAGGTGGTCGACCCAAGTGGCCTCTCAATTCTTCTTCAAATGACAGGCTGGATGGTCGGTCGGCAGGATTGTGGCCGACTGTAGTGGATAAACGATTCTTCTTAAGATGACTGACTAGGTGGTTGATAGTTTCGACATCAAGTGGTTGGCCGACAATGGTTGACTGGTCCAAATGGCTAGCCCAAAGTGGTTGGCAGGTTTAGCATTAAGTGGTGGACCAGTGAGGTTGGTCAGTCAGGGTGGTCAGCTAACTAGATGGAGGGAATTTTTGTAAATGTTGGTGATAACTCCAGCAACAATGTTTTCAGCGGTGGGGGCTCCATTGTTTCGACTAGATGACTTACATTGTTTTGAGAAAAAAACCTACTTTTGGGCTATACGCCCTTCAGTTTTGCACTTCTTGGAGTTGAAGCTGTGATAAGAATGANTTTCAGCGGTGGGGGCTCCATTGTTTCGACTAGATGACTTACATTGTTTTGAGAAAAAAACCTACTTTTGGGTTATACGCCCTTCAGTTTTGCACTTCTTGGAGTTGAAGCTGTGATAAGAATGGNAGTGAAGAAAGGAAATAGTATAGCTGTCTATGAGGATCTGGCTACCGCCGGTTAGAGAAGGAGGCGAAGAGGAGGAAGTGGACATAGAAGTTCCAGCCATTTTTTTTGTTGTCTGCCGCTTGAAAATATCCACCGGAATCTTCCTTTTTATTACTAATTATTGATAAATGATACAGACTCAAGTAACCAGCTCACAAAGTTCCCCCTGGCCATCAAGAACACAATTTTTTTTTAAAAGAAAATTAATTTAAGGATTCAGATTGTCGCCACGAGAACGTGGCGAGGTCTGTAAAACAAGAATTTAATATTTCTCGAGTGAGTCGAATTGTTCTTTCCAGTAAAAAAAATGTACTTCTTAGGCTCTGTTTAGTTAAGAGTGATTAAAAGAGATGAAACGAAAATTTGATTAAAGGAAATAGACTGAAATTTGTTTTAGTGAAAATTATTGTTTTTCTCTATTTTGGTCAATGAGAGCAGATCACGTATCAAACATAATGATGATCTACAAAACTTTGTCTTTCCATTTCCATTAAAATTGACTAAAAAGTTACGGTTACAAAATTACTTTTTCTCCTGCGATATACAACTTCCGGAAAGTCGCTTTCCAGACTGCGACATTTATTGTAACCGAAGGAAAGTTTACCGTCTTTCTCAACCGAAACCTTAGATGAGTTTGAACATTTATTATTAGATCAAAACCAAACAGTCGTATATTTATGAAAACTTAATTTGTATTTTCTTCGATTTCTTCAAGTAATATTTCGCCTTGGTAAGCCAAAACCAATTTCCCACAACAGCCTGTTTTGCTTCTGGCGCCTTAAGGTTTCCCTGCTGTCACCCAAAAAGCCAATTTTTCCACTATACGCTGCTGCTTCCATATCTATTGGTTTCCAGCAGAAGTTTTGCTTTTCTTTCTTGTCTCTTCCTGCTTCGCAGAAGCACACTCTTATCTGAAACATACATACTGCTTAATTCTTGTATAATTACATATTTAATATTTAAATTTTGATATTCACTACTACAATGGTGATGTTAAGGATTTAATTATTATATGGATAATATTTAAATTTAGATATTTAATCTAAAACAGAAGAATTATGTGGTCTGTATGTAGATCTCCTTGTTTCTTATAAAGCACTGATAAGGGACCACTGTTTGTATTGAATCCCAACTCCCCTCTCTTCTTTTTAAAAGTTCTCTAGTTTGCTTTCTGAAGATCCTTTCTCTGTTTAGATCACATCCTTGCCTCTTCCAAGCTCTTTTCTTAGAAATTTTTTTGTGACTTCCCTTATAAAACAGCAACAGTCCATCTTCTCTTCCCTACCTTGCTCGAACTCTCCCCTTCTACAGAGCTCTCAGCTTTTACTACCATGGGTCTAGGTGGAACTATAGAGTACTTCGCTGACTTATTTGGCAGCAGCCACAAGCACAAGGAGAAGAAGAAACAGCTACAGACTGTGGAGCTCAAGGTGAGGATGGACTGTGAGGGTTGTGAGCTCAAGGTCAAGAAGGTTCTCTCTTCCATGAAAGGTTTGTACTTTCTGTTTGTCACCTCTGTTTTTTTACAAACCTGTTGTTTGATTTCTGATATATGGGATTTGCAGGGGTGAAGTCTGTAGACATAAACTTGAAGCAGCAGAAGGTGACTGTGACAGGGTATGTGGAACCAAACAAAGTGTTGAAGAAGGTTCAGTCCACTGGGAAGAAGGCTGAGCTGTGGCCCTATGTTCCCTACAACTTAGTTGTCGAACCCTATGCCGCTCAGGCTTACGACAAGAAGGCACCTCCTGGGTATGTGAGGAATTCAGAGGGCGTCACTGTCGCTAGACGGGAAAGTAAGCAGGATGATCAGATTACCGATATGTTCAATGATGAAAATCCAAACGCTTGCTCTGTTATGTGAAGAAGGTTAAGAAGATGACTGCATACTTTTATGTGTTGTTCTGAAGAGTTTTTTGAAGTTTTTTGAGCTTCTTGTTCTTATGAGTTTGGTTGAGGATTTAAAGGTTAAGGGCAGTGTTTATGAATAGCCCGTGATATGCTATCAAAAGTTTGTTTTTTCAGTTTTTTGTTGGTGAATCACTGCTTTCCTTTTATTGATTGTTTGGGTTAAGAAAATGACTGCATGCTTTTTATGTGTTGTTCTGAAGAGTTTTTTTTAAGTTTTTTGAGCTTCTTGTTCTTATGGGTTTGGTTGAGGATTTAAAGGTTAAGGGTAGTGTTTATGAACAGCCTGTGATATGTTATCAAAAGTTTCTTTTTTCAGTTTTTGTTGGTGAATCACTGCTTTCCTTTTATTGATTGTTTGTTTGTTAGTTAACNATGCTTTTATGTGTTGTTCTGAAGAGTTTTTTGAAGTTTTTTTAGCTTCTTGTTCTTATGAGTTTGGTTGAGGATTTAAAGGTTAAGGGTAGTGTTTATGAATAGCCTGTGATATGTTATCAAAAGTTTCTTTTTTCAGTTTTTGTTGGTGAATCACTGCTTTGCTTTTATTGATTGTTTGGGTTAAGAAAATCACTGCATGCTTTTATGAGTTGTTCTGAAGAGTTTTTTGAAGTTTTTTGAGCTTCTTTTTCTTATGAGTTTGGTTGAGGATTTAAAGGTTACGGGTAGTGTTTATGAATAGCCTGTGATATGTTATCAAAAGTTGCTTTTTTGAGTTTTTGTTGGTGAATCACTGCTTTCCTTTTATTGATTGATTGTTTGTTTGTTAGTTAATTATTATTAGTTGTAGATGGTGGCTTAATTAATGAGTCATTAAGCTCTGTTTATTAATAGGTTTTGGAGATAAAACGCAGGCAAATGCGTGGGCAAATTGTATTTTGGTTAAAGTATGAAGAGTAAGCTGAACTTTAGGTTATTTTCCTCGTAACAAAGAACAAATTAAGGGAGACTTAAGAACTGAAACAGTTATTTGATCAAAGAGTAAGATCTAAGAAAGCAGAAATCTTTTAGGGGATGTTTGGTGAGTTCTGGGACTGAACTACAACTGATATAGTAAATCCCAAGAAGAGTGAATGTCAGGCATTGTTTCTGAAGAGATTTGATAAATTTAATTGTTTGGTAATTTTTTCAGGATTTAAGTTCGTTATTTCAGATTAATTTTATTTTTATAACTTTTAATTATATAAAATATTATTTAATAAATTTTAAGTNTTGAACTACAATTGATTTAGTAAATCCCAAGAAGACTGAATGTCAGGCATTGTTTGTTAAGAGATTTGATAAATTTAATTGTTTGGTAATTTTTCAGGATTTAAGTTTGTTATTTCAAATTAATTTTATTTTTATTACTTTTAATTATATAAAATATTATTTAATAAATTTTAAGCTAATTTTTTATTAAATATAATTTCTTAAACATTTACTCACTAATCAGTTATTTACTATTATTAATTAGTATAATTTAATTATAATTAGTGTAATATAATCATCTGTATTATGTATTAATTAAAAAACTATGACTAATTAAAGATGAGAGAAAATTTTATAACGATTTTTTCCTTTCTTTCAAACCTTTGTGTTGATATCATTCTTACTAACTTATGGAATTTGCATTTTACATAATAGAAATTTCTCGCTTGTGCAAGGCTTTATTATTTGTCCATTCTAATTTTTCACACAAGATTCTCAGTTTTCTTCTCTGCATTTGTATGACTAGATTTTCCAACCCAAAAAAAAAAAAAAAACTCGGTCATCTATTTATGCATTCAGATGTTTTCTTGATTTTTCACCTAAAAAATGGCCACTACTTATGCATTTGTAACTTGTAGAGTTAAGATTATAGAAGATTGTTTTCGACATGCAACAATGAGCCATATAAGCTCCTTGGTAGCTTGTTACCACGACCAATAAAGAACTATACCCCATTCTCACTTGCACATAAAATTGGAAAGCATAATCTGCCCAGAATTTTGGCTCAATTAAAATACCTCATAATCTTATCACTTATTTTTATAATAGTATCATAGATCACTAAATTCAAATTTGGTTTGCACAATAAGACTTCACAGAATAAGCTAATAGCTAGTATTGAAATGATCAACACATCATCTACCGGATCAATATAAATGAGGGAAGTTTACCCATGAGGTTCCGGGTTGGATTTTCAAAAGATATATGAGATAGTAGATAAGATATCATCTAAAGATTTCACCCTCAAATTACAAGGACTTCAAGACATGCGATTCGAGGTTTCTCATAGGCGCAAATCCCTATGGGAATTGCCCCTTCCAATGATGGGAGAGCACTTTCGTTTAAGACTAGTCATTAGGGTGCTGATTGCTCAGAGTATAGCCGCAACGTATTTAATATTTAAATATTTTGAAATCATCATTATGAGATTAAGAGCATATGGTAGGGTAAGTGATGATGCACCCGATCAAGATCTTATAGTTTCGTCATCCTGATGTGTCGTTGTCCCCAATCTATTAGCCAGAAAAGGTAGTCGTCCCAACCTGATATAAGGATCATTATCAATAATCATGGGTTGATTCGTCCAAGAGAACCTTGTAGACCTATAGTTAATATTTATCTAAGGGGACTAAACTAAGTCGACCTGTACTATCATAGGACTTCATGCTCTGTCAAATATATCTTATGATTGATCACTCAAAATCGTGATCATTTTACAATAAAATCTAATTATCAAATCACATGATGGAGTCTATTGGTCAAACCATCAGATCAGAGAGCTCTAGTCGTAATTGCTTTTTTGGTAGAAATGGTCAGATCACAAATACAGATGACTCAACCCATATATTGACTAGCACAGTTATTTTGAGTCTGAATTTAATAATATAATTGACATGACATTTGGCTTTATGTGAGCTGTACTTAACATGAGATGTTTCCACCTCAACAAAGGTTTGAGTTGAGGAGAGTGGATATATTTTACTCTTAGGCTTTTTAATGATAGATTTTTTTATTAAATATTTTAAAACTTTCTCGGTTAAATTTCTTTTTAGTTCTTGAGATGAAACCCCCAGTCAAGATGTGTAATAAGTATGTTCATCATTGGTGAATCGAGTTAAAATGCTTGAATTTATTCATTTAATAATTCAAAAAGTGGTTAGTCTTATCAAATGCAGTCCTTATTAGGAGAGGGATCAGACTGACCTAATAGGAGCTCAGCCTTATCCACTATAGTTCATTCATAAAAGGGATTAGACTAAGAGGTGGGACTTACGACATTGCCCTATAGGAAAGGTNAATTTTTTATTAAATATAATTTCTTAAACATTTACTCACTAATCAGTTATTTACTATTATTAATTAGTATAAGTTAATTACAATTAGTGTAATATAATCATTTGTATTATGTATTAATTTAAAAATTATAATTAATTAAAGATAAGAAAAGAGAGTTTTATAACGATTTTTTTTTTTCTCTTTCAAACCTTTGTGTTGATATCATTCTAACTAACTTATGGAATATGATTTTGCATTTTACATAATAAAAATTTCTCTCTTGTGCAAGGCTTTTTTATTTGTCCATTCTAATTTTTCACACAAGATTCTCAGTTTTCATCTCTGCATTTGTATGACTAGATTTTCCAACCAAAAAAAAAAATAAAACTCATCTATTTATGCATTCAGATGTTTTCTTGATTTTTCACCTAAAAAATGGCCACTATTTATGCGTTTGTAACTTGTAGAGTTAAGATTATAGAAGATTGTTTTCGACATGCAACAATGAGCCATATAAGCTCCTTGGTGGCTTGTTACTACGAGCAATAAAGAACTCTACCCCATTTTCACTTGAACATAAAATTGGAAGGCATAATCTGCCTAGAATTTTGGCTCAATTGAGGTTCCTCATTTTTATAATAGTATCATAGATCACTAAATTCAAATTAGGTTTGCACAATAAGACTTCACAGAATAATAAGCTAATAGCTAGTATTGAAATGGTCAACACATCATCCACCGGATCTATATTGTGGGCTTTGAAATTTTGAAATGGCCTCGGCCTCCTTCGAGGAATGAGAAAATGAGGGAAGTTTGCCCATGAGGTTCCGGGTTTGATTTTCAAAATATATATGAGATAGTAGATAAGATATCATCTAAAGTTTTCACCCTCAAATTACATGGACTTCAAGACCTGCGATTCGAGGTTTCTCATAGGTGCAAGCCTCTATGGGAATTGCCCCTCCCAATGATGGGAGAGCACTTTCGTTTAAGGCTAGTCATTAGGGTGTTGATTGCTCAGAGTATAGCCACAACATATTTAATATTTAAAATTTTAGAAATCATCATTATGAGATTAAGAGCAAATGGTAGGGGAAATGATGATGCACCCGATCAAGATCCTATAGTTTTGTCATTCTGATGTGTCGTCGTCCTCAATCTATTAGCCAGAAAAGGTAGTCGTCCCAACCTGATATAAGGATCATTATCAATAATCATGGGTTGATTCGTCCAAGGGGGCCTTGTAGACCTATAATTAATATTTATCTAAGGGGACTAAACTAAGTCGACCTGTGCTATCATAGGACTTCATACTCTTTCAAATATATCTTGTGATTAATCACTCAAAATCGTGATCATTTTACAATAAAATCTAATTATCAAATCACATGATGGAGCCTGTTGGTCAAACCATCTGATCAGAGAGCTCTAGTCATAACTGCTTTTTTGGTAGAGGCTAATGGTCAAATCACAAATACTNTGAAATTTAATTATCAAATCACATGATGGAGTCTATTGGTCAAACCATCAGATCAGAGAGCTCTAGTCGTAACCGCTTTTTTGGTAGAAATGGTCAGATCACAAATACAGAGGACTCAGACCATATCTTGACTAGCACAGTTATTTTGAGTCTGAATTTAATAATATAATTGACATGACATTTGGCTCTATGTGAGCTGTACTTAACATGAGATGTTTCCACCTCAACAAAGGTTGGAGGAGGGTGGATATATTTTACTCTTAGGCTTTTTAATGATAGATTTTTTTATTAAATATTTTAGAACTTTCTCAGTTAAATTATTTTTTAGTTCTTGAGATGAAACCCTNAGGAGGGTGGATATATTTTACTCTTAGGCTTTTTAATGATAGATTTTTTTATTAAATATTTTAAAACTTTCTTGGTTAATTTTTTTTTTAGTTCTTGAGATGAAACCCCAAGTCAAAATGTGCAATAAGTATGTCCATCATTGGTGAATTGGGTTAAAATGCTTGAATTTATTCATTTTATAATTCAAAAAGTGGTTAGTCTTAACAACTGCGGTCCTTATTAGGAGAGGGATCAGACTGACCTAATAAGAGCTCAGTCTTATCCACTACAGTCCATTCAAAAAAGGGATTAGACTAAGAGGTGGGACTTACAACATTGCCCTATAGGAAAGGCAGCTCACTTAAATCATGCATAACTAATAGTTTTCAATATGATATTTGAAAATGACATTTTTGAAAAGCTTTGAAATGTATGCATGCTTCTCGAGATGAATTTTATTTTAGCATGAGCACGCAATTGACCCACACATCATTTTTAAGCACCAAAATAAGGTCGGGAGCAATGATTAACCAAACTTCTCGTAGCAAAGCTCTACCACATTTTTCTTTCTAAAATGTTTGTATTCTAAAAAAGGTTAATGCAACAACGCTCTTGTGTGATGGGGCCCGAAACTAATTGTGCTCCTCTCCATCTCCAGAGAGCAATTGAGACAACATGACTACCAATTCTGACACCCATTCTGTAAAGGGAGTCACTAGCCCTAAGAGGAGCTTAGGTGTAAATTTTTTTCTCAATCGCACTGCGGCTCCGTAGCATCCCTCTTTCCCAACATGTTTGTCAAGCTTAACTAGAAGATGGACTCTCTTCTGGAGTGGCTAGATTCCATTACGAGTTGTCTTGGACACATTGAGCGACAATAGGATATGATGGCTCAATGGTGTATGGAGGCCTTCAAAGGTGGAGAAGGAAGCCATGCATTCTTCTCATAATTGCAGTACCGAGGGAGAAATAGGCAGAATGATGATCGATGCAAAAAAAGCTATTGATTATCCAACCCGTAGAGGCTACACTTGCTTTGTCATTTTTCTTTTTCTTGATATTCTTCTTTCTATTTCCATGAAGAAACAACTTCTTGAAATGAGCATGTACTTCTCTATGTAAATGTTTAATGATGATTGCATATGTTTTAGGCATCATGAGTTTGATATGTATCTCCATGGTTGACTTATTGCAACATGCTTTTTATAATAAAACTCCCGTAGGGAAGGACTTGCTTTTGGATATATTTTGATGCACCATATGGGGATAGAACACACCCTCAATTATTGTGTTATATGTGTTCCAAAACTTCACAAGCCTAATTTGGGGTGCCTCAGACGGTGTGTCCGCTATGGTGGCTTGTTTATCATTGCAAGAGATGCTTAAAGTAGCGTCCTATATTTGCATCAAATTTGTTTGATGCAAATAATAACATCGGTTTTTCAGCTGATCTGAGTCGAAAATATAATTGCGTCTGATTTTGCATTGGATTTGCAGCGAACAATTCAACACAAATACTAAACTCAAAATGTCAAACAGAGATGTTGGATTACTACATAATTTGCATCAAAGAAGTCGGCACAAACACATGATTAATTGTGTCGAATTAGTTCTGACACAAATCCAACGTCAATGCCCTTAAATTTGATTCCCACACTTCGCCTCATCTCTTCTCCCCCAATTGCTAAACCCTCCCCTCTCTCGGTTTCTCCCCTCTCCGATGAACCTTCAAGGCACAATCATCATTAAAGCTAGCTGGGAAGGCAACGACGGGATCGCGGTTTACAGAGACCATCAAAACTCCCATATTTCTCCCCTACCAGAAACCATTGAGGAAAGTATGTTTTTCGGTGATAATTTTTTTTTTATGTGGCAATGAATGATCAAATTATCAAAAGTAATGAACATTTTAGACATCTCGGGTCTATTGTTCAAAGTGATGGTGATATAGATGAGAAGGTTATTATTAGAAAAGCATCGGGCCTATTGCATGATAGAAAAGTACTGTTTAAACTTAAAAGAAAATTTTTAAGGTGGGGTTGAGGCTTGCAATGCTTTATGGTGTAAAATGTTGGCATTTAAAAGAGAAGCATAAAACTAAGTTAAGTGTTGTAGAGATGAAAATGTTTAGGTGGATGAGTGGCTTGACACTTAAGAGTCAAAATGCAAAATGAATGTATTCGTGAAAAGGTTAGTATATCTCTAGTGGAAGACAAGTTTAGAGAGAGTCATCTTAGACTTTTGGTCACATTAAATGTCGAGCATCTGATCACAGTAAATATCAACCATCTGATGATCCCATTAGAAGAGTAGATGCTTTAGATTCGACTTGTGTTAAGAAAGGTTGGGGTTGACCTAAGAAGATCAGATGTTGTATAAAAAACTTAGAGGGTCATCTTAAGGCTTATTGTTGTTGTTGATTTGTTTGTCTTATTCTTTATTTCTTGAACTCAAATAGTGAGCCCGCCATTGCATAGTTGCACGCCCTAACTCAACAACGGGTCTCCAACCACTCCTGGCGGATGTAAGTAAAAAAACTTAGAGGGTCATCTTAAGGCCTATTGTTGTTGTTGATTTGTTTGTCTTATTCTTTATTTCTTGACCTCAAATAGTGAGCCTCCATTGCATAGTTGCATGTCCGAACTCAATAGTGGGTCTCTGACCACTCCCAACGGATGTAAGTAAAAAAAAAATGGTTTTTTCACATTTATTTTAACTTTTAATGTTTAAAATGACAATTAATCATTGATTTTTATTATGTAGGAGTACGAGCAACTCTGGGAGAGGCAATTGGCCTCCTAGACCCCAAGAAACACCAACATTAATGATAGTCAATCTACCACTATGCAATCTGAGTTCGAGCTATGAACACAATAACAGGAAAGACGAAGGGGAGGGCGTACGACCTGCGTGCGAAGGATATAACATTTGAGGGCAGGTGAGTGTTGTAGACAATGAGGAGTTTTTAGGTAATTTTAATTTCTGAAATATTTGTATTTATATTGAAGGTGTAGATGTAAACTTTTGATAATTTAGATTAATATTTATTATATTATGTTATTTTTCATTCTTGGTATTTGTTTATGACATATTTTTGTTTATTGTAGTGATCGTTACTATGGTTTTTGTTTGTGTGTAGGTTGTAGGAATTTTGAAGTTCGTTTATTTATTTTTTTTTTTTTGTGTTAAAGTGTGCGTCAAATTAGCTTTGACTTTTCCAACACTGTTTCGACGCAAACTTGCATCCGATATTGGAGACGTAGAATCCAACGGTAATTTGTGAAACTCTTTTGCAACAAAATTTGCAGATGGTAAGAATGACATAAAAAATTATCATTGAACTATTTTGACGTAAATTCAACTTAAATTGCATTATTGACCTCCGTTTACCGTTGGAGACCATTTCGACGCAAATTCGATGAATCCACCAAATTATTGTCGGATTTATCTCGATTTTGCATCTGTTTTGTTCGACGCAAAATTGTATAATTCATATACTGTATGTGGCATCCACCACATCAGGAGCACCTTAATGCCTTATGGCGTGTCATATTACCTTAGTTGAATTGAGGTTAGGCTTCAAGCCATGCATCTTGTCGCATCGGTTAACATGACATCTATAATGCCATCAATGCCCCGACACAAGTCAAGTGTCACGACAATTCACTGTATTTTTGCCCCATAGAGGTCACCCCAAAAGAAAACCCTAGAAAGAAAGCAAGAATGCGTGTAGCTTGAATCTTCAAAAATATACCACACCATAAAACTTTAGCAGTAAATAACAAATGCAATGCAGTAAAACCTCAGGAGTAAATAGTGAACGCACACGTTTATTTTGGGTCGGTTTGGGCCAACACCTTTTTTTCTTATTTTTATTAAGCATGTGGGGCCCCAAATTAGACATGTCACATATCATTATGTCATTGGAGTCCGGATGTAGAGCTACNATGTATGTTTCTTCAGAGGATTTTGATGTAGATATGTCCTCTTATATGCATGATCGTCGATTGTTGAACTTCCCANATGTATGTTTCTTCAGAGGATTTTGATGTAGATATGTCCTCTTATATGCATGATCGTCGATTGTTGAACTTCTCATATAAGTTGATGAATCTCATTACGAGATTCCTCTATTCTTTGTACATGATCTTCAAGTGATGTAGGGTAGGCTTCCTCACCAGCATAATCATGTGTATCATTGGGAAACATACTAAAGTCCTGAAATGATGATTGCTAGAATGTGAAGCTCGTGTATTACACATTTTAGCCATCAAAGAAGCNTCCCATATAAGTTGATGAATCTCATTACGAGATTCCTCTATTCTTCGTACATGATCTTCAAGTGATGTAGGGTAGGCTTCCTCACCAACATAATCATGTGTATCATTGGGAAACATACTAAAGTCCTGGAATGATGATTGCTAGAATGTGAAGCTCGTGTATTACACATTTTAGCCATCAAAGAAGTGCAGACTTCTATCACCGGGACTTCATTCGCACAAACGGTGTCAAACTGTTGCATACCGAAAAATTCACATTGATAGAGTAATAATTCAACTTCTTAGCATCGTATGAATTTCAATACACCCATGGATAACAAAAATAAAGGAGAAGACAACATAACTTTTTACCTGAAAATTTTCAAAAAAAAAAAAAAAGGAAAAAATCAGGGGTTTAACAAAGCTAAAATCATATACTACAAATTCATAGAAAGAAAGATATACTTTCATTCCACAATGCAAAAATGCTAACAGCTTTATTCAATTAAAGATGAATTTTAATTTAATTTAGAATATTTCTTGCTTAAGAATATCTCGAGATCCGCACCAAATTTTTTATTATTCATGCCAAATAATACATTTATTTGATGACGCATCTGATGAATTTAACTGAATTTAATAGTACGAACAACTTTTTTGAATTTAATGAAATTTGAACTTAATTACCTCTGAACCTTCAGGCTTTATAAAATCCTATTCNAAAAAAAAGGGAAAAAATCAGGGGTTTAACAAAGCTAAAATCATATACTACAAATTCATAGAAAGAAAGATAAACTTTCATTCCACAATGCAAAAATGCTAACATCTTTATTCAATTAAAGATGAATTTTAATTTAATTTAGAATATTTCTTGCTTACAAATATCGCGAGATCCGCACCAATTTTTTTATTATTCATGCCAAATAATACATTTATTTGATGACGCATCTGATGAATTTAACTGAATTTAATAGTACGAACAACTTTTTTGAATTTAATGAAATTTGAACTTAATTACCTCTGAACCTTCAGGCTTTATAAAATCCTATTTAACTTGAATCCTTGGCAGCCAAACACACTCCTTTGGCCCTTTCTGTTGTCATCAGGCTTAGCGAGAAAAAAGTGGATGCAAAGGGTAATCCGTTGATGTCGATAGAGCACACGCACCAAAGCGGGCGGCTAATTTTTGAGGAAGGAGAAGGCTGGGCGGCGCCATTGTCTAGCCGGCTAAGTTCAAGTGAAGAAAGGAAATAGTATAGCTGTCTATGAGGATCTGGCTACCGCCGGTTAGAGAAGGAGGCGAAGAGGGGGAAGGAAGCTGGTTCCGGGATGCACATGGAAGTTCCAGCCATTTTTTGTTGTTGTCTTCCGCTTGAAAATATCCACCGGAATCTTTCTTTTTATAACTAATTATTGATGAATGATACAGACTCAAGTAACCAGCTCACAAAGTTCTCAGTGNTATATATATATATATATATATATATATATATATATATATATATATATATATATATAGATACACACACATACATACATAAGTATACAATTTATATTAATTTTATGTAATTTTCAAATATGATAAATATTTGATCTCTCAACGTATGTCAAACGGTGCCAAATTTAGACTCACATAGGTTCGTTTGAACCGGCTCGAAGATTCGGACATGCTTGTAGAGTCCATTTCATAAAATGATACTAAAATGAAATTTTTACATGGATTAAAATTATGCACATGATATCTCGACACTCACCAAACAAGGTATGATTTGAACATGAATAGGCTAATTTGAACCATCTCGCCTAACTGGATGTGCTTGTGCAGTATGTTCTGTAAAATATCACTTTGCTAAAAAAAAACTATATGGGTAAAAGTTCGTGCAAACGAGTTCTTATGTGCATAAAACCACATAAAAATGAATGTGATGAATGTAGCAGATATGAAGGTCAACAAATGCCTTCATAAAAACTCTAGTGTAGACCATATTTGCTACAGACTGATTAACCCAACAAATTTTCAAAAAATTATTTAGATGACACGCTAAGAGTTTTGCTTCTTAGATCTCTGATGAAATTCAATGATGTCAACGCAAAAAAATAATTTCACTTGAATATTCATGTTTGTATCATGAAAATTTGCTCATTGGTTGGTATTGCTCTTTGAACTTGAAGGGCTCATTCTTAGTAGAGGAATGGAGCACTTTGACTAGGTGTCACCTTTGAATATTTCCAGCTTAGCAGTAATAAATTGGTGAGTTTGAAGGAAGTCGACATCACTTTGATGCTTCATATTTGATGAATTTGGTGATTATGATTTTAAAATTTTGAATTTCCTTCAATCGTATCCTTATACTTCACTAAGCTTGATGAAGGATGGCCATCGATGATGTAATTCTCTAGGCTTGTATTAGTTCAATGATGAATAATCA
Source organism: Phalaenopsis hybrid cultivar (assembly GCA_002079205.1). Classification (NCBI taxonomy): domain Eukaryota; kingdom Viridiplantae; phylum Streptophyta; class Magnoliopsida; order Asparagales; family Orchidaceae; genus Phalaenopsis; species Phalaenopsis hybrid cultivar. The sequence continues at coordinate 56,210 of JXCR01108885.1, read as the reverse complement.
TCAATCCATTCGTTAATACTTTGATGGAATTATTTATGACAAAATTTCCTTAGTTTAGCTTTGGGCTTTGTATGAACTTAGATAACATTTTTTGGCTTGTGCTCTTATTAAGAATAATATAAAATGTGGCTTCATTTCTCTTTATGAGGATCACCTTATTTGATCTTGCTTTAATTCATAGATTTGTCTAGAAAGTCTCTTAGATATGGACCACTTGAGCCTGTCAAATTGGTAATGCTTAGGTGGAACAATTTTCATCATTGGGCTAGCAAAATGAGGGCTTTTTCACTATTACCCTAGCTTGTTTAGTGAGAAAATAGCGAGTGATTCAGCCATATGCTTGTTGAGTCCAGCCTTCGGGGACAACTTGAGTTTTAAAATAGGTTTTTGATGGATTCGTGTTCTTGCCATCATCAGACTAGTGAATGGAGGCTCTTCCACTATAGTCCAAGATTGTTAAGTGCAAACAACAGCCGACAAATCTGCCATAGGCTTGTTGAGTCTCTCTTGTGGGACCCGCTTGAGTTCTAGACTTGAGCAACAAATAAACTTCTACTTTTGTTATAATTGGATGAGGTATCTTCCACTACAACCTTAGCTTGTTGAGTGCAAAGAGCAACCAACAACTCTGCATAAACTTCTTGGGCCTGTCCTTCAAGACATGTTCGAGTTCTAGAAAAAAAGAAAAAGTGAATTTAAGCTTCTCTAACTTAACTTGTTTAAGCTTACATAGTTGGAATACTTTCTTGTCTGATGGTCAAAACTTCTATCTCATTAGTTGGCTAAACATGATGGCTTTGGAATTGATAATTTGAATATCCTCTTAGGTATCTTGCCAAGAATTGTGATGTCAATCAAATAGAAGGCATCCATATTAGGCGCAATGCAAACCCTTGTATTTTGGAATTTCAACCTTAAACTTGAAAATAGTTCAAAAGAGAGGATTTGCTATATGATGCATGGATTTTAATGGTTGGGGTGCTCGGGGATTTCAACTTAGAGCACACTGTCAACTCAAATGGTATGCACCTTTCTTGACAAATATGTGATTTTGACATCCAATGAATATTTTCAACTTTTTTGACATTTAACACAGAGTCTACCCAGTTAATTAAAGAATTTTGAATGAATGGTCCTCTTATTTGGCGAAATGGGGAGTTATAGTGCCTGATGCATTTAGGGATCTTGGTAAGGAGAACGTTTCAATCCAAATAAATAAATTATAATAAAAATGCTCCTATATTGTACGGGTAATTTTAGCTGCATGAAATATTTTAGGGATCTCAGCATATGACACGATGTCGACCCAAATGTATGAAATGGTCTCTTATTTTACAAATGAAAGCATTGATAGTAAATATCAGTACTTAGGGATCTTGGCCTAAGACATGTGTTCTACTCAAATACGAGAGAAAGCCCTCTATATATAAAAGAAAGTATTTGATAATAAATAATAATACTTGGGATTCCTGGCGAAAGGGTTGGTGTCTAATCAAATATATGAAAAGGACCCCTATCTTGTAATGGAAAGCATTTTAGCAATAAATAATAGTATTTGAGGATATTGACAAATATAAGATAAGGCCCCCTATCATGCAATGTAAGGCTTTAGCCATAAATAATAGTATTTAAGGATCTCGGCCTGAGATATGATGCCAACCTAAAGATATAAAAAATCGCAAGTATTACAGGAGGGATTTTATGGTGGTTAGAAACACACTCTTGTATTACAATAGAATTTTTAGAAATATCTTATAAACTCTTCTCAAACTTATTTTCTTTGAATGACCTGAGGATCTTCTTCTTGGGTTTATGTAATAGTTTGTAAGTGAGAATGAAGAACAACTAAAGTTGACTTCCACTGACTTATATTTGATACCAACTCTTCTATCAAAGAAAAAAGATCTGTTTGTAATAAAGAGTTAGTAGCAACTGAAGCTGACTCCTACAAGCTTGTATTTGATAACTCATCTTCAAACTAGGATTGCAGTTATCATTCATTCCATTATTCTCGACTTATTGGAGAGTTAAGAATGACCAAAGTCATATCCTACTATCAAAATTATGGTAACCCCTCCACTCACAAGGAACATAGATAAGTTTGTAATGGATTTTGATGCCCAAATGAAGTTAACTACTTTTGGTTCGCATGTGATAACCCCTCTTACTATAACTTGGTGACATTGTGATCCATTGATAGACATTCCAAGGTGTCAAGCATTAAGAGATTCACCAATGAGTCTTTTTCAAAACTCATATTTGAATGATCTAGTTAATGCAGATCTTTAAGAACATAAATCAGATGTTATGTTATTTCATTTTTTGATCGGTTCACCTTCATAAATTTTGAGCTATCATAGAAGAAGATAGCTAAAAACTTCTTGATTGAAGCTCTATTGGTCTTAATCACCATAAGCTTATTTGTCTCTTTTCTTTGATAATATTTAAGACCCTCTGCACTTTAATAGACAGAACTTTAGACTGATTCCATTTAGCAAGAGCTTAATGCTATTCAGCCCAAAAAAAAATATTCAATATCACTAGTAGAGCTGTTCCTGTTATGAAATTTAGGGCGAAGAAAACACAGGAATCGACATAAAATCAGAAGAAGAACACAGAGATTTAACGAGGTTCGGCAAATATGCCTACATCCTCGGGAGCAGAGCGGCGAATTTCACTATTTCAGAGAAGTTACATACCCATAGGGTTACACATCTATTTATAGATAAAACCCAAAGATAATTATAAGCACGCCCTCGCTCCCCCCACCCCACTAATCCAAGAGACACGCCTCTTCACACCATGAGACACACATCTTCATTCCAAGAGACACGCTTCTCCAAATTTAAGAGACTCCAAATTCCTGGTATATGAGTCATACCTAACAATTCTCCACCTTGGAGAATGTCTAACCCCTTAGGAGAAAATCTCCACCTTGTGAATATCCAGCCCCATAGGAGAAATACATCATGGAGTTTCTTACACCAAAATGGGTTGGGCAACCATGCCAACTAGCAACTGCAAACATTCAACAAGTTCAAGTAACACAAGAACTTGTTGAAAAGACCTGACTTGGTCAACTTTCCAACTGCATTTTCATCATATGATCCAACAGAGTGAACTTCATTTATAACTGTATTCCCCAACAGTTTATAGATATTAAAGGTTTCATAACTCGCAATGTCTTCAAAATTCCTTGTTGTGTCAATAAATCTTTCACCCTTGTTTGCCACAATCCGAATTCGCGAACTACTCTGGTTACTTTTGCCTTCTCGCGTGAAGCTTCCGGTCGCGGTTCGCGCTAACTTCCCTGGTCATGGTTCACAAAGTCTTCCGCTTCACAAACTCTTCCGCCTCAGCTTCCGCCTTAGTAAGCGCAGGTTGGAATTCCTTCACCGAACCGTAAAAAAACCTAGCCTTTGAACTCCTCTGCAGATTCACGACTCTTCCTACACCCCTGTACCACGAACCCTTCAGATTGGTGCATGTAAATGTCTTCTTCAAGAACCCCATGAAGAAAGGCTGTCTTCACATCTAAGTGCTCAAGGAAGAGAACTTCAGTAGCCACTATAGACAGTACCATTCTGATAGTTGTAAGCTTCACCACAGGAGAGAAAATCTCGGAATAATCAATGTCGTGCTTCTGCTGAAAACCCTATACAACAAGTCTTGCTTTGTACCTCTTGCTATTATCATGCCTAGTCTTCACCTGGTACACCCACTTGTTGTGTAATGTCTTCTTCCCAGATGGAAAATCTACTAACTCCTAAGTCTGATTTTATAGCAGAGAATCCATCTCCTCCTTCATGGCTAGCTCCCATTTGCTAGAATTTTCATCTTGCAAGGTTTCTTCATAACTCTGAGGTTCTTCATCATCTGTCAGCAGAATGTAGTTTAAAGTTGGAGAATAAAGTTGTGGAGAATGTCTAACCCTTTCTGACTTACGAACTGCAATTATAGGGGTAGACTGCACTGAAACTGACTGTGGAACAATAGGAGTGGATGCCCCGGATCCACTCTCCTCATCACCTGCATCTTTGTCCTGCACCGTGACCTCTTGTAAATCATCAAACTTTACCAACTCATATTTCTTCAGTGTTGTTTCAGAAACTGTACTGAACTTGACTTTGTACATAACATTCTCATTGAAAATCACGTCCCTACTCCTTATGATCTTCCGAGCCTGATCATCCCAGAAATGATATCCAAATGCCTCATCTTCATAGCCAATGAAATAACACTTCTTTGACTTAGCCTCAAGCTTACTTCGAGCATCAGGATTAATGAGAATATAAGAAAGACATTCAAAAGTCTTAAGGTGAGAAAATTTTACCTCTTTCTCACTTCGGACTTTTTCAGGTAGTTCATAATTTAATGGAACAGATGACCCCCTATTGATCAAATAAACTGCAGTACTGACAGCTTCTGCCCAAAATGTAGGTGGTAGTCTGGCATGCAATCTCATGCTTCTAGCCCGCTCATTAACAATTTTGTTCATGCGCTCTGCAACACCATTTTGCTATGGTGTACTCGGAGTGGTCTTCTCCATTCTGATTTCCTGACTGCACAGTACTCCTTGAACCCACCATCAATGTACTCGTCACCATTATCAGACCTTAGACATTTCAGCTTTAAGCATGTCTCTGTCTCAACCATGGTTTTCCAACTCTTGAAAACACCTAATATATCAGATTTATACTTCAAGAAATAAACTCAATCCTTTCTGCTATGATAATCAATGAATGTTACATAGTAACATGTTACATAGTAACGAGAGCCTCCAAGAGATGCCACTGGAGAAGGTCCCCACACATCTATGTGTACATGATTCAATTTTCCTACCTTTGGCGTCCTACTACATTTCAAGAAACTGAACTTCCTCTGCTTCCCCATAAAACAACTCTCACAGATACCGAGATCAATCGACTAATGAGCGGGCTAGAAGCATGAGATTGCATGTCGGACTACCATCTACTTTCTGGGCAGAAGCTGTCAGTACTGCGGTTTATTTGATCAATAGAGGGCTATCTGTTTCATTTTTCGCTTTGTCAAAGTTGATCATTTTAAATTTAATATATACCACAACCGTTCCTATTAACCAATTTAAAATTTTTGAGTTGATTACAAGTAAGAATACTCGCTTATGAGATTTGTTCGAGTAGCATCACCGGGATCTTAATAATCCTTTTTCTCTTTTTCCTTTCAAATAAATTTCTTCTCCATGAGGAAATTTTGGCTTTGGTGCAAAAGATTTGATAATCGAAGTAAAGATATTGATAAATAGCCTGAAATGCGGGACATGCAGTTCAGTAACCAAATAAAATTATGATCATAGCCTCGGTGCTGGAAATCTCAGTGATGAAGATCGCCAACAGGAGAAGGGGAGCGCCGAAGCTAGGTTCTTTTTCAACCTTTTAAACCCTAAACACCAAAAAAGAACCATTACCGGGAGCAACTAGAGCTTGACGCGGAAGAGGCAGGTGCTGCTGCGACTTCAGGCAAATAAAGATTGATTGTTGCAGCAGAAGCCAGATAAAATGGAGATAGTGTGTCCTTCGATCTTCTTGCGTAGGAGACAGACGGAAGCTTTAGAGGTTTTGACTTGCAGATTAATGAAATAGGGAAGTTTATTTGCAACCGAGTTTTCTAAACAGCACAGAAGGACAGAGTTAAAATTAAAATTTAGGACATGAAATAAGTAATAAGAGGCGTTTTGTGCGTTGGAGCTGTGAAAACCTCTAAAAAAAACATAGTTGAATCTTTGTCTAAATATAACCTTAGCTCGCTTGGCGCAGCTCATTTCTCTCGAACAAAAAAGAGACGTTACCTCAGCCTCCAATTTTCTGACGCGCTGCTGCTCATAATCGGTCGCGTTGCCTCGNAGCAATTAAATATAAAGACTGCATTTTTGCATGAAGAGCTTAAAGAAGACATCTATATGCAACTGTCTGAGGTTTCATGTTTACAAAAAAAGAAAATCATGTTTGTTTGTTGAAGATACACGGTTTGAAACAATCTTCTAGGTAGTGATATGAGAAATTTGACTCATTCATGATTACTCAATAATTTTATGAGAAATAGTTATGATAGCTGTGTTTACTTCAAGGAAAATATTAAAAAAATCATTTATCTACTTGCTTTTATGTGTCAATTATATGTTGATAGCTGCTAAGGATAAAGAAAATATCAAGATGATAAAAAATTAATTTAGCAGTGAGTTTGAGATGAATGATCTGGGAGTTGCAAGGAAATACTCGACATGGAGATTCAGATAGATAAAAATGCAGGTAAATTCTTTCCATGTCAGAAACAGTACATTGAAAAAGTTTTGAATAGTTTTAATATGCAAAATGCCAAGCTTGGTAGTATTCCATTAGTTGAGCATTTAAACCTTTCATTATCTCTGTGTTCCCAATCTGATGATGAGATTGAATATGTGTCTTGAGTTCCATATTCCAGTACAGTGGGATCTCTCATCCATGCTATTGTATGTTCTCTTCTAGTTAGTGCAATTAGTGAATATATGAGTAATCCGGGTAAAAAATACTGAAAAATAGTTCAGTGGATCCTCAGGTATCTATGTGGAACAAATGATGTTTGTTTGTAGTTTGAGAGGACTACAGATAAAGTCATTGGCTATGTTAATTCAGATTTTAGCAAGAGATCTTGATAGAAGGAGATCAATTACAGGATACATGTTTACTACTAGTGGTTGTGCGATTAGCTGGAAGGCTATATAGACAACAATGACATTATCTATAATTGAAGTAGAGTACATGACTATTCTTAAAGCTTGTAAATAAGCACTTTAGTTGAAAGATATATTTGAAGAGTTTAGAAAAAACTTGAAGATAACTATACTGATGTGTGATAATCAGAGTGTTATTTAACTGACAAAGATCAAATTTTCATGAGAAACTAAACACATTATTGTTCATTATCACTTCGCTTGTAATGTTATTGCTCGTGAAGATATTGTTGTGAGCAAGATCGTTACTCATGAGAATCTTCTGGATGTGAGGACTAAAATTGTGTTTGGGGGGCATTTTCGCTGCTTTTTTGGTTTGAAAAAAGCAATTCAACACATTTGGGAGGGCGCTTTTTGTGTGCATTTTGGAGTTGTGCGTATTCGGAACAGCGAAATCGAGAACGCACGGGGCGGGCTCTGTTTCACGGTTTCTTGTGCAACCCTGGTGCGAAATTACAAAGCCACCCCTCAATAATTCGGAAAATAACTCCCTTAAGTCCCTGATAATACTCCTCTTTAGCCCCTTCTCCCTCCATTTGTTCTTGTTGTGGCTTTAGAGCAAAATCGTGGTTTGTTGGCCCTTTCTCCCCTCTATTCGTCTTCACTGTTGCCATCTACGCCACCTCTCTTTGTATGTAGTATTCTTCTCCTTCATTTCTTGATTGTTCTCTGTGGTGGTGGTGGTTTGTTGCTTTTCATTTTGCCTATTTGTTTTTTCTGTCGAGCTTCTCGGTTTACCTGTTGGTGGTTTGGTTTTTTGGTGCTTGAGGTATTATGTTGCTTGAGGTCTGTTTAGTTGATTGAGGTGGTTTGTTGGTTTGGTACTTGAGGTTTTATATTTAGTTCTATTAAATTTTTACTTTGCTGATGGTTTGGTACTTAAGATGGTGTCGATGGCGTTTTCGGGTGTCCTCTGTGGTGGTGGCATGTTGCTTTCTCATTTTAGTTATTTGTTTGCCTTGTTGAGCTTTTTGGTTTTCTTCTCTGTTGGTGGTTTGGCGTTTGAGGTAATGTCGATGTGGCTTCCTGGATGTCTTTTCTGTTGGTGGGTTGGTGCTTGGGGTGGTGGTGGTATATTGCTTTCATGTTTGTGATGCTCCTGAGAATTTTTTATCTTCTTTTATGAATTTCTTGGTCTGGTTTAGTTCTCAATTCTAGTTCAACTCAATTTATGGTGGATTTGGGTCTTTATTTATGTCAGTTCAGTAGATCATGTGATGGTGGTAGTTTGGTTGTTGCTTATGTGATGGTGGTTTGATTTGGGTCTTTATTTGGTTGGTTGATATCGCGGTGGTTTGGTTCTTGCTTATGTGATGGTGGTTCAGTTTGGTTGGTGGTTTGTTTATTGTTTATGCGATGGTGACGGTTTGTTTGGTTGGTGGTTTAGTTGTTGTTGTTTATGTGATGGTANATCGCGGTGGTTTGGTTCTTGCTTATGTGATGGTGGTTCAGTTTGGTTGGTGGTTTGTTTATTGTTTATGCGGTGGTGATGGTTTGTTTGGTTGGTGGTTTAGTTGTTGTTGTATATGTGATGGTGGTGGTTTGATGCTTATCTCTTGAAATTGAGGAGGTTGTGCCTTTGAGCTTATTTTTCCTCTCTATGTGTTTTGGTTTTTGCAGTTTGAAATTCTAAGTGTTGTTTGAAGGAGAATTGACATGCACATCACACAATTCTTATGCATGTACATATCTGGCATCTAAAAATAATGTGTGTGGTTGTGGCAGTGAAATTCACTTTTGAAGCACCAAATCACATCCTCTTATATATATATAACAAGTTCCATTCCTGTTTCATGAAACACTGAAATATGGCGTGATATGTTTGATTTCGTGGCATTGTGATCTCTCTTGCCTTTTGGTTGTGGGTGTGATTGTGGTTTGGTTGTCTCTTTTGTTTGTTGTCTATTGGTTTGGTTGTAGTTTTGTAATTTTTGCTGCTGGCAGGGGCTAACTTGTGGTTTTTTTGTTGTGGTTTTGCATTGATGGCTTTGAAGGGTGCGGCTTTGACGCTTTTGGTTTTTGAAATATTATATTGAGTAAATGATGAAAAAAAAGAGCTCAATTGATCATCAATTGTTAGTTATATAATTTTCCTCACCTATTTGTCACAGAAATTACTTANTGACTGAAGCTAGTATAACTCCTATATATGGGAGAGGGTGCTCCAGATCTGCTAATGAGAATAAGGATGAAGAAAACAGTGCCGCAGGCATCTCAATTCCATGGAGGCCCCGTGGCAATCGGCTAGAGAGTCGGAGGCAGAATTTTGACCGAAATTCACGATTCGTTGGAGCTGAAATTACANGGAGGCCCCGTGGCAATCGGCTAGAGAGTCGGAGGCAGAATTTTGACCGAAATTCACGATTCGTTGGAGCTGGAATTGCAAACTCTTGGAGACTTTATGAAAATGATCAGATACATAATAGGAGTGGATTTATTGGGCGTGAAGATGTTCTTATGAATGAGATGTTGGCTGGAGATCCTTCCATTCATACCAGTTCTAGGACCCGAAGACTTGAGCAAGGGAATACTGAAGATGGACCAACAACTATGGAAGGAAGAANGAAATTACAAACTCTTGGAGACTTTATGAAAATGATCAGATACATAATAGGAGCGGATTTATTGGGCGTGAATATGTTCTTATGAATGAGATGTTGGCTGGAGATCCTTCCATTCATACCAGTTCTAGGGCCAGAAGACTTGAACAAGGGAATACTGAAGATGGACCAACAACTATGGAAGGAAGATTTCAAAGAGAAGATGAATCCGTTCTAAGAGATAGTGGTACAGAGTCGATTCCCAATGAAATTGATACTGGGCGGGGGGCATATATTTTTCCTACCATTGATAGTTTGGTTGTCATGAATTCTATGATTGAAAGAGCGGTTCAAAGATATACAGAAAATACCAATTTTTGTGGACCATCCTCATCTGTTAATTCGCCAAATCCTGGTCAATCTGTTAGCATACCCATAGTTGGGGCAGGACCATCTGCTGATCAGGCTTCTGCTTCAACTTCGATGACTGAGATTATTAATGAATGTTCTGCTAGAGATGACTCAACAGAACCACATAGTGGCAGATCTTTTAGCCCATACCGAAGAATAAGGAGAAGCAATTCTTCTAGCTCTTCTGATGATGGTGGAAACCGCTGGACTCGTAAGAGGATAAGGCTTCCCTGATAATGTCTCTGTGGCTGGCTGTTCTATAACTTGTTTTTGCAATATTCAAAGTTTTTGTTCTAAACTTGTTTATTCTCGGTTTTTTTATGAAAATTTTGCTACTTGTATTTACTCGTGATATTTCATCAATTCTAGTGAGTTTTCTTGTATTAATTTGCTGCGCAGTCGCATTCTTTTTTGATATCTAGTGACTGCAAGCAACAGAAAAACTGTGGTTTCATCTGATTAGCTTGAGCAACTGGAATGCTAGTGAAATAAGATGAAGACGCGCAGCTTTTCTTTCTGTATGTTTATCTCAGAGATAAATCCCTTTTGTTTCATTGTGTGGCATTTATTGATTGCAAAATTTTGATGGCTTGGCATGATGCCTGATTTTTTGAATATTTTCTTATATTCTTTAAACTAAATTTGTGACATGAATTTTGCGTGTTCCGCTTCATCTCATAAGTAAATTATGACCACACGGATTGTGGTTTCAGAAGGAAATTGTGAGCACAGAGATTGAAGGTTTTGACCGTTAGATCAAGTTAATTTTGATATCTAGCTTTTAGATTGCAATTTGTTTGCTATTATTTTATTGGCTCTCTTTTAATTATTTTTTTTTCTTTATAGAGTATTGCTAAAATTATAAATACTCATCTTCTGTTTTGTGTAAGACACTCTTTATTTTTAATCTCTTATTTAATTTAGTGAATTCTCCTTGTCTGTATGTTCTTTCTTTTGCTTATTTCATTATTTGTAGCATCGATTTAATATTAAGTTATAATAAGTCGTATTAGATATATGTTTGATTTCGACAATGGCATTAGTAAAGTACGACATCCTTGTTTTAAATTGCAACACCAGATTTTTTCTTTGTAAGATGCGAGCAATCTTAGGGCAGATGAATCTAGACGATGCATAACTTGGATTTGATAACTTTTACTTATCATGAATGCTGGAGGAGAAACAACGTAAAGATCGTATTATTTTTTCTCAAATTCATCTTCATCTATCAAATAAGATTCTACAAGACGTTTTGTAGAAGTCCATTGTTGCGTTATGACTCAAATTAGAACAATTGTGCATGATGAAAAGTTTTTCCAGTAAGTTGTACTTGAAGTAGTATTTGCACTCTCATAGAATGACCGAAGGTGCATCTGTTATAAATTACTTAACTGTCTCTGATTTTGAAGTCATGTAAGTTAAGTATGACAAAGAAGATTTGACATAATTTCTGTTGTGCTCACTAACTTCATAATGTACAATTTTTAGATAAAACATCTTGTATGGGCGAGAGACACTTATTCAAGACAAAGTATATAATGCTTTAATTTCTAAGAAGAAGATGAAGCAACTTGTGGATGAATCCGTTGCTCAAGGAGAAGACCTGGTCGTAGAACTCAAGAGAGAAGTTCTGGTGCTGATACAAAGAGCATATCAAAATCCAAAAATAAGCATATGATCTGTCATTACTGTAAGAAAAACGGGCACATCAAATCTGAATGTTACAAGTTGCAAGATAAAAATAAGAAAACAACTTCAAATGGGAAGGGAAAACAATCAGATTATTCTGATGAAGTCAGTGTTGTTGGAGAAGCTATTAATGATGTCAAAATCCTAGTTGTCTTCGACGGAGAATCTTGTGTTGATGGACCTTTTGATTTAGCCTACACATTTCATGTGTCTTAATATGGATTAGTTTTCAACATATGAAACAGTGTCGAAGGATATCGTGTTAATGAGTAATAATGCTCATTGTAAGATAATAGGTGTCGGAGCTGTTAGAGTCAAGATGTTTAATGGAGTTATCAGAATACTTAGAAATGTGTGACTTGTCCCCGATCTAAAAAAGATTCTAATTTCTTTAAGTACTCTTGATGCTAAAGAGTACAAGTATTTTCGTGAATGTGGAGTTTTGAAGGTCAACAAAAGATCTTTTATTATGATGAAGGGACAAAAGAAGGCTGTTGGACTATATGTCTTGCAAGACTCTACTATGGTAAGTGATGAAGCAGTTACCACTTCTTCCATGTCAGAAAATAAAGCAACCAAAGTTTAACATATGAGTGAGAATGAGATGGCAGAATTGAGCAAAAGGGGACTTCTAAATAGTTAAAGCATTACTAAATTGAAGTTTTGTGAATATTGTGTATTAGAAAACAGAATAGAGTTAAGTTCAATACGGGTGTTCATAATGCTAATGAAATATTAGACTACATACATTCTGACATTTGGGGGCTATCTATAGTATTATCTGAAAGAAGCGGTAGATATATGCTAATGTCCATTGATGATTGTTTCATGAAATTTTGGGCTTTTTTTTAAGTAGAAGAATGATTTTTTTACTGCATTTAAGGAATGAAAGATCATGATCGAGAAATAGACTTGAAACAAATCAAACGTCTTCACACTGATAATGGGTTGGAGTTATATTAAGGAGAATTTAATATCTTCAGCAACTCTGAAGGAATTATGAAGGACTTCATAGTCTGACACATACCTTAACAAATATTGTGGCAGAACGTATGAACGAGACTATAATGAAGAAGGTTTGCCGCATACTCTCCAATGCCAAGCTATCAAAGTCATTTGGGATGAAGCTGCTTCTACAGCTTGTTACATGGTGTATCGCTCTCCTTCCGTTGATATTGGCGAGAAAACTTCATAAAAGATTTGGTCAGGTAAATTTGTAGATTACTCTTTTAAGAATTTTTGGTTGTCCAACATATGCTCATTTTAATAATGATAAAGTAGAGCCTAAATCTATAAATTGTGTATTTATTGTTTATAAAACTGGAGTTAAAGCCTATAAGTTATGGTGCCAAGAAACAAAAAAGTGATGATTAGTAGAGATGTTGTATTTGATGAGTGCCGTATTTTATACATCTATTGCATAATCTAAAGATGATGATCAGAAGGAAATGTCTAGCAGATAAGTGGAGATTCAAATTGATACAGGTACATCCTTGGGCATAACTTTTGAATCAAATTCTAATAATCAGGATGATCTTGTTTTTCTGCCATCATAATAACAACCATCGTGGTATTCTATTGCCAAGAATAGAACAAGAAGAGAAATTAAGCTATCTCAGAGATATGGTGAGGTTGATTTGGTTGCTTATGCTCTAAATATAGCTGAAGAGAAATTAAGCTGCCCCAGAGGTATGGTGAGGCTGATTTGGCTGCTTATGCTCTAAATATAGTTGAAGGTATCGTTGTAGCTAAGTGCTTTCTAGCTATAAATAAGCAGTGAAGTCAGTTGACTCTGATAAGTGGATGATCGCTATGCAAGAGGAGATTGGATCCCTACATATNAAATAATGTGTGTGGTTGTGGCAGTGAAATTCACTTTTGAAGCACCAAATCACATCCTCTTATATATATATATAGCAAGTTTCATTCCTGTTTCATGAAACACTGAAATATGGAGTGATATGTTTGATTTTGTGGCATTGTGATCTCTCTTGCCTTTTGGTTGTGGGTGTGATTGTGGTTTGGTTGTCTCTTTTATTTGTTGTCTATTGGTTTGGTTGTAGTTTTGTAATTTTTGCTGCTGGCGGGGGCTAACTTGTGGTTTTTTTGTTGTGGTTTTGCCTCGATGGCTTTGAAGGGTTCGGCTTTGATGCCTTTGGTTTTTGAAGTGTTATATTGAGTAAATGATGAAAAAAAAGAGCTCAACTAATCATGAATTGTTAGTTATATAATTTTCCTCACCTATTTGTCACAGAAATTACCTGTTCTAAAAACACAAATACATTGTTAACTACGGATAGTATGCGGTCTTAGGTCACATATGTCATTGTTAATCACAGATAGTACAAGGTCTTAAAACACACATCACATTGTTAACTATGAAAATTATAGTCTTAGATCACACATGCCACTGTTAACTACATATAACAATTGATCTTAGATTACACACTGCACTGTTAACTATGAATACTATCTGGTTTTAGATCACACATGTTACCGTTAACAACAGATACTACTTGCTCTTGAATCACACATTCCACTTTTAAATATGGATACTATCTGGTCTTAGATCACACATGCAACTGTTAAAGACAAATACTATCTGGTCTTAGATCACACATGCCACTGTTAATCACGCATACTACGTGGTCTTGGATCACACATTCCATTGTTAATAATAATACTATGTGGTCATAAAGCCTGTATGATATAATTAGTGATTTTGGATAAATCATTATTTGATAAATTGATCTCACTGAGCACTAATTCGAATTTATTGTTTTTAACCAAATTTTATTTTAGTTTTTATAATTATTATCTTAATTGCTAAATGATATTTCTTCGTCTAAATGCTTCAATTGCATGATACATCAAATGAGTAAACAAAAAGAATGTGAGATATAAACAGTTTGGGATAGGGAGACAAATATCATATTTTATGATTTATGCTTGAGAAATATAAATTAATAATAAATCAACCATACATTTCAATACGGAAGGTTGTAAAATATTACAAAAAAAAAGGAAATGAAATAACAGGAAGATTGTTTGACAAAACTAAGTTGAAGAACAAATAAGATCAACTTAAAAAATATTAGAAATCATGGAAGGAGTTGAAGAGAGGGGCTACTTGATTTGGTTAGGACTCTGTTACAAAACATTGAATGCATCCAAGTAGCGACGAGGAGAAAAATATTTTAATGAGTAGAAAATATTTTATTGAACTGTGATTTTATTGAATTACAATTTTAATGAACATGCAATTTTATCAATTGTATGTTCTCCCAATGCAAAAAAATAAATAATAAATAAATAAACAAAAATATCTTGGCATAGATCCTGATTTAGAGGAGAAGCTTGATATTATGTTTCTCGGTGTTGTGGTTGTGGACACCAATGTCTAGGTTATAACACAGGACCCCACACAGAACTTAGATGAGCCCGACTATGATTCCAATGAAGTCCCACAGAAAGCACTACAAAAGAGAATAAGGTGAATCAAGTCATTCCAAGCAACCCGCATTCCCCACCCAAAAAGGTAAAAAAGAAAATGTAGTGTGGGATGACACATTTATCCGAGCATATATCACAACTCATTACGACTTACACCAGCATCACATATAGTTCTTGTACAGCTCCGCAGTGCCTCTGTATTTAATCGCAATAAAACTTAAAGAGTACCAAAATAAGCAGGAGTTTTTTTTCACCCTTGTGTTAGAACGGAGGATTGCTTAGCTCCGATATTTTCTAGACAATCAGGCTAGTAAGTTTGTCTTTTTTTTTTAATATTTCGGATTGTGGTTTGTAACAATTTACATTTTTGTACTGAAAAATATGTTGTGCCATATTTATATGACATTTTAATATTTATGTTCTGCACTAGTTATAGTATTTTAATTATAAGTAGTTTCAGCATTTATGTTTACTTTTAGCACGACTTGTTCTTTTTTATATATTTTAGCATGCGTATAATAGCCAGATAGACCCATTAGTTGAAAAGGAAATTATAGAGATAATTAAACGAGAAACAATTCTGACCACAACACTCTTATTAATGAGTTCCATCAGAAAAATTTGTACAAGACGTCTTCTGTGTTATTGTCATTTGCGGGTGATAAGTTAATAAGCTGCTTGAAAATTATCCAAGCAGAATTAGTATTATGTTTTGAATGTCCAGAATTGTTTTATATGATTTGTTGGATGAATTATAGAGTACTTATGGTTTGCATAGATTGTTCCACTTTACTTCTAAGGAAGTTTTAGTCATTACACTATATATGATGTCACGCAATGAGTCTATTTGTGCTACTGTCGAGTGAATTCCAAGACTCTATAGAGACAATTAATAGATATTTTGTTATTGAGGCTAACTTTTTTGGTTAAATTTTCAACAATCATTGTGAAACCCATATATCCTGTCACTAAGAGGAATTCGTTGTGATATGAGATACTTGTCGTTCTTCAAGGTATCATTATTTCTATTTATTTTGATATTATTATTTTACAACAAAAAAATAATGATTTAACATTTTTTTTAAATAGGATTGCATTAGAGCATTTGACGGCGCAATCATCGATGCTCCTGTATTGATGAAAAGATTGCATAGGTCCGAAGGTGTGAAACTGCTACCTAAAATATATTAACAATTTGTGATTTCAATGAGTTTTACATTCATGATGGCTGGATAAAAAGAGGGCTCATGATAGCTGAATATTCAAATTTGCAACCCGATGATGTGAATACAAATTTTCAATGCCTCTACTAGATTAGTACATTCAAGATCGTATGCTAAGCGTTTGATTTGAGGATAATGTAATAATGATGTTATTATTCAGAAAAAATACTATATCGTCAATTCGGGATATTTATTCCAATGTAGTTTTTTGAAGCCTTTCCTCGACACGAGGTACCAATTTCTAGATTTTGAGCGCAACAGTCAAGTGACTATAGATGAATGAATTATTCAATTAAAGACATTGATCCTAAAAAGTGTTAAGAAGTGGGACTTATTTCGAGATATGCCGGCATATTACTTCACAAAACAAGATAGTAGTTGCGATGACAAAGCTACATAATTTTATACGGAGGAATCAATCTCGAGAAGATATTGATTTCAGGGTTTTTGATGAAGATCTAACATTCATACCTGTAGAAGTATTCAAACATCAGGCCAGAAAATTATTGCCTGATGAAGACTTTGGTACTAATGACTTCAACACATCCAAAGAGTGGGATGTTCAAGAGATGATCCAATTAAGATGAGATTACAACTATTTTGGTAAACTCATCGAGTTTATTTATGTAGCCTTTTGTAGTGTCTTCTTGTAGATGTTTGTTATTTCAGCTGTATTGTGGATTTGTAAATGTCTAATTTCTATATTTATGTAGTGTTTTGTAGATAGTATTTGTTGGTTTGTATGAGAGAGCTCAAAAGAGGCACCCTGCCTATACGATACAAGTACAGTAATACCCCAACAAAAAGATACAGATAGACTCAATAAAAAGTAAAACAAATTTAAAATATGCAGAAAACAAGTAGCTAGGGACGGGTCAGTTTAGTCTCGTCTCTTCCTCTAGTTTTAGGAGCGGAGCCAGATAACTAACTTTGAAGAGTCGTACCATTGACATGAGTAACTAAAGTATCATCTATTAAGTTTCTAAGTTGGAGTGTGCCCCTAACCTTCTTCTTTCGCCGAGAAGTGTAAACCTGTCATTCTTCATCTGAAGATTGGCTCATGTGATCATCGGTCTGATTTGATGTTAGAACAACAGTAGAAGGAAAAACAGTCGTTGCTACCGCGATAGGTTCCAGTGTATGTGAAATGTGAATTGTTACCTCTTCAACACTGATGTTTCCTAAATAGGAGCTGCGGGACTATCCTGATTTTTGGTTTGAACATTATCCGTTGTAGTATGGTCAGGAGAAGGGATCCCAGGGGCAGACACCAACTCCTGTATTGTGATTCCCTCCTCAGGTTGGCTGTCACTAGGTTTGCTAGGAGCGCGTTCAGGTGCAGGGGTGCACTAATAGTGTGTTCCTGTTTTTGACTATTTGTTCTCAACTGTGGATGCAATTTGAAACATTTCTCGTGTGGGTGTCCAAACATCTTGCAGAGCTTGCAGTAATAAGGTTTTTGTTTAGTAATAATTTTTTGTCAATAACCATTGTGAGCAGATCCAAACTAAACGTATTCTACATCTAGTAGTGTAATATCTCTTTCAATCAAAATTCTTGCAATAGAGGACCTTAAGAAATGAACTGTACGTAAGTCTACCTGCAAAGGTTTTCCAACGATTATCTTAATTGCATATATGATAGGTAAGTCAAAGAATTGAAGTTTTAGTTCAGGTAATGAGAACCAGATAGGTGCAATTGGGGGTTTTTGACTGGGATCAAAATTAGGGATCCATTTGAGCAATTTCATATGTTTGCCCTCGATTATGTTGAATTTCTTTGAGAAAATACTCGTGTAATCTTCTTCTATGCTCAGTTGTATCATAACATGTCTTCCGTCGAAATGACCCACCTGTCAATCCCCAGCTAGTTTGAAATCTTCAAAACCTTGCTGATGATCTTCATCTTAGGGCAACCTAATTGGAACTTTCCAGCTAGTGTAAATTTGTATTTTTCTGCACGAGTTGAAATTTCAGCGTCAGAGAAGAATATTGTTGGTTTGCTCGTCTTTTTCTCTATTTTTTTGATGAGATTGCAATCGCCATTTCCAACAACAGAATTGTGGTATATTTGCGGGAATACCAGACTATCTGCGATGTGCAAAGGGGAGCTGCGTTTGTGGACCAATGTGACATAGGAGGTTTTGACGGGATTATTACTAGCGACAGCGACAAAGTAGGAAAACACTCAGGACATTAGGGTGCTTCACACAAGCACTGCAGCAAATTGGCGTGAACCGTGCGTCAGCAATCGAGCAGTGAAACTGTGGCGGAGTAGTCATTCAACCACTAAGAATCTGCATCGCGAAGGCTCGACGACGACGCCTCAACGTCGCGCAGCAGATGACGCCTCGACGACTCATACGATCGACGACGTGAAATCCTTCGCCAGCCAGAGCCGAAGACGAAGACGTAAAGGGTTNCACCCTGCCTATACGATACAAGTACAGTAATACCCCAACAAAAAGATACAGATAGACTCAATAAAAAGTAAAGCAAATTTAAAACATGCAGAAAACAAGTAGCTAGGGACGAGCCAGTTTAGTCTCGTCTCTTCCTCTAGTTTTAGGGGCGGAGCCAGATAACTAACTTTGAAGAGTCGTACCATTGACAGGAGTAACTAAAGTATCATCCATTAAGTTTTCAAGTTGGAGTGTGCCCCTAGCCTTCTTTTTCCGCCGAGAAGTGTAAACCTTTCATTCTTCATTTGAAGACTGACTCATGTGATCCTCGGTCTGATTTGATGTTAGAACCGCAGTAGAAGGAAAGACAGTCATTGCCACCGCGATAGGTTCTAGTGTATGTGAAATGTGAATTGTTACCTTGCACCTGATGCTTCCTGAATAAGAGCTGCGGGGCTATCCTGATTTTCGGTTTGAACATTATGCGTTGTAGTATGGTCAGGAGAAGGAATCCCAGGGGCAGACACCAACTCCTGTCTTGTGGTGATTCCCTCCTCAGGTTGGCTGTCATCAGGTTTGCTAGGAGTGCGTTCAGGTACATGGGGTGCACTAATAGTGTGTTCCTGTTTTTAACTATTGGTTCTCAGCTGTGGATGCAATTTGAAACATTTCTCGTGTGGGTGTCCAAACATCTTGCAGTGCTTGCAGTAATAAGGTTTTTGTTCCGTAATAATTTTTTGCCAATAACCATTATGAGCAGATCCAAACTAAACTTCTTATACATCTAGTAGTGTAATATCTCTTTCAATCAAAATCCTTGCAATAGAGGACCTTGAGAAATGAACTGTAGGTAGACCTTGAGAAATGAACTGTAGGTAAGTCTACCTGCAAAGGTTTTCCAAGGATTGTCCCAATTGCATATAAGATAGGTAGGTCAAAGAATTGAAGCTTGAGTTCAGGTAATGAGAACCAGATAGATGCAATTGGGTGTTTNACAAGTACAGTAATACCCCAACAAAAAGATACAGATAGACTCAATAAAAAGTAAAACAAATTTAAAACATGCGGAAAACAAGTAGCTAGGGACGAGCCAGTTTAGTCTCGTCTCTTCCTCTAGTTTTAGGAGCGAAGCCAGATAACTAACTTTGAAAAGTCGTACCATTGACAGGAGTAACTAAAGTATCATTCATTAAGTTTCCAAGTTGGAGTGTGCCCCCAGCCTTCTTCTTCCGCCGAGAAGTGTAAACCTGTCATTCTTCATCTGAAAACTGACTCATGTGATTCTCGGTCTGATTTGATGTTAAAACCGCAGTAGAAGGAAAGACAGTCGTTGCCACTGTGATAGGTTCCAGTGTATGTGAAATGTGAATTGTTACCTCTGCACCTGATGCTTCCTGAATAGGAGCTGCGGGACTATCCTGATTTTCGATTTGAACATTATCCGTTGTAGTATGGTCAGGAGAAGGGATCCCAGGGACAGACACCAACTCCTGTCTTGTGGTGATTCCCTCCTCAGGTTGGCTGTCATCAGGTTTGCTAGAAGCGCGTTCAGGTGCATGGGGTGCACTAATAGTATTTTCATGTTTTTAACTATTGGTTCTCAGCTATGGATGCAATTTGAAACATTTCTCGTGTGGGTGTCCAAACATCTTGCAGTGCTTGCAGTAATAAGGTTTTTGTTCCGTAATAGTTTTTTGCCAATAACCATTATGAGCAGATCCAAACTAAACTTCTTCTACATCTAATAGTGTAATATCTCTTTCAATCAAAATCCTTGCAATAGAAGACCTTGAGAAATGAACTATAGGTAAGTCTACTTGCAAAGGTTTTTCAAGGATTGTCTCAATTGCATATAAGATAGGTAAGTCAAAGAATTGAAGCTTGAGTTCAGGTAATGAGAACCAGATAGGTGCAATTGTGTGTTTTTGACTGGGATCAAAATTAGGGGTCAATTTGAGCAATTTCATCTATTTGCCCTCGATTGTGATGAATTTGTTTGAGAAAATACTCGTGTAATTTTCTTCAATGCTCAGTTGTATCATAACATGTCTTCCGTCGAAATGACCCACTTGTCAATCCTCAGCTAATTTGAAATCTTCAAAACCTTGCTGATGATCTCCATCTTAGGGCAACCTAATTGGAACTTTCCAGCTAGTGTAAATTTGTATTTTTCTGCACAAGTTGAAATTTCAGCGTTAGAGAAGAATATTGTTGGTTTGCTTGTCTTTTTCTTTGTTTTTTTATGAGATTGCAATCGACATTTCCAGCAACAGAATCGTGGTATATCTGCGGGAATACCAGACTATCTGCGAGGTGCAAAGAGGAGCTGCGTTTGTGGACCAATGTAACATAGGAGGGTTTGACAGGATTATTACTGGCGACGACAACAACGTAGGAAAACCCTGAGGCCATTAGGATGCTTCACACAAGCACTGCAGCAAATTGGCGTGACCCGTGCGTCAGCAGTCGAGCAGTGAAACTATGGCGGAGCAGTCATTCAACCACTAAGAACCTACAGCGCGAAGGCTCGATGACAACGCAGCAGACGACGCCTCGACGACTCATGCGATCGACGACNATATATATATATATATTTCTGTGTGTGTGTTATTTTGAAACCAAATATTTTTTTATTGTTCTATTGCAATGGAGAAAAATGATTCATGTAGCTGACCCCGCGTAGTGGGATTAAGGCTTTGTTGTTGTTGTATTGCATATGTGGTTTTTTTTTTGGCAGTTAAAGTCATTATGTATTATAATCTTAAGAAAAATGAGTTCAAGATTATCAAGTACTTCAAAAGCTATGTACTGAATGGTGATCAAGTGAGGAAAGATGCTACTTCAGGGTCTTTGATGAAGATCTAACATTCATACCTGCAGAAGTATTCAAACATCGGGCCAAAAAATCATTGCCCGATAAAGACTTCGGTACTAATGGTTTCAACACATTCGAAGAGGGGGATGTTCAAGAGATGATCCAATTAAGAGGAGATTACAACTGCTTTGGTAAACTCATTGAGTGTATTTATGTAGTCTTTTGCAGTGTCTTCTTGTAGATGTTTGTTATTTCAGTTGTATTGTGGATTTCTAAATGTCCAATTTCTATATTTATGTAGCCTTTTGTAGATAGTATTTGTTGGTTTATACTTCACACACACACACACACACACACACACACACACATATATATATATATATATCTGCCTGCGCGCGTGTATTATTTTGAAACCAAATATTTTTTAATTGTTCTATTGCATATCTAGTTTTTTTTTTTTTTTTGCAATTAAAGTCATTATGTATTATAATCTCAAGAAAAATGAGCTCAAGATTATCAAGTACTTCAAAAACTTCGTACTGAATAGTAATCAAGTGAGGAAATATGCTATTGTAGTACAAATCAAAGAAGAGAAGTCAGCTATGGGAGGAAATNTTTTTTTTTTTTTTGCAATTAAAGTCATTATGTATTATAATCTCAAGAAAAATGAGTTCAAGATTATCAAGCACTTCAAAAGCTATGTACTGAATAGTGATCCCGTGAGGAAATATGTTATTGTAGTACAAATCAAGAAGAGAAGTCAGCTATGGGAGGAGATTTTATTGTTGTCTCAGAAATAAGACACATGAAGATTGCATGTATTTTTTGTTGGACCGATGATACATATGAGTTCGTTCCAAATAGTGATCAAGTAAGGAGAGATGCTACTGTAGACAAAAAATTATTTCGAAGACTTGCTCGTCTGGATATGAAGGCAAATGTCATTATAATCTTGCTGGTTATTTTTCTGGTTCTTATTATTGTCATTTTATGCATGAAATGATTGTTCACAATTGTTGAATTTGAGAAATGTGGCCTCTTAACTGTTTTTTGTATTTTTGTACTTATTTTCATTATTCTGTTGTAATTATTTTGAAAACTGTTGTTAGTTAGATAAATTACATATATATAAGGTCAAAATAGTCTTTTTCATAAAAACAACTGCAGCACACAAATTATCCAAACAAACTCCTGCTATTCTAACAGTAGCTTTTTGACAGCACCTGTGAATCTGTTTCTCCGAGAAGCAGCTTCACAGCCGATTCTTCAAAAAGCAGGAGCAACCCCAAATGCACCCTACACCACTTCCAATTGTCAAGTTTGAGCATTGCTTAGACTTAGGGTCTGTTTGGGATAGCTACAGTTCTTTGAAGAAAGAAACAACTGTGAAACTGCTGAAGAAGAAGTTGTTCAAAAAGCTGCGGTGCTATTACAAAAGAAATTCTTTTTTGAAAAAGTTTGACTGCATANATAAATTACATATATATAAGGTCAAAATAGTCTTTTTCATAAAAACAACTGCAGCACACAAATTATCCAAACGAACTCCTGCTATTCGAACAGTAGCTTTTTGACAGTACCTGTGAATCTAGTTCTCCGAGAAGCAGCTTCACAGCCGATTCTTCAAAAAGCAAGAGCCACCCCAAATGCACCCTACACCACTTCCAATTGTCAAGTTTGAGCATTGCTTATACTTAGGGTCTGTTTGGGATAGCTACAGTTGTTTGAAGAAACAACTGTGAAACTGCTGAACATGAAGTTGTTCAAAAAGCTGCGGTGGCTATTACAAAAGAAATTCTTTTTTGAAAAAATTTGACTGCATTTTCTAGGGTCTGGTGAGAAAACGCAGTTTTTAGCTGCAGCTTTTCGACACCGCCACTGCACCCTTAGTTGATATTCATTTATGATCATTAAAACTTTGTGAAAGAGGTGAAGAAAGTTCTATTCTGCATTTTTTGGAAATTCATGTCAAGCCTGAGATTGTTAAATTTGTGGGTGGAAGTTTGTGGGTCCTACTTCGTCTTATAAGGAAATTATGACCAAGTAGATTGTGGCTTCATAAGGAAACTATGAGCACGCAGATTTAAGATTTTGACCATTAGATTAAGCTTATAATAGATTTTAGATTGCATGTTGTGTGCTATTATTTTATTGGCTCTCTTTTAGTTACGTAAAATCTGTGTGTTCTTTCCTTTGCTTATTTCATTAATTGTTGCATCGATTTAATATCAAGTTATAACACTTTAGAAAAATAAGAAATTTTCTTGTGACTGTTTTGAAATTAATAAAATAAGGATTTAATATATGCTATATGATATGCGGGCTTAGTGGGTGTGATATTAATAATTATTAATCAAGATTAATTACAATTTGAAGTGATATCTTGGTTGGACAGATTTAAATGTCATGGATCAATTGTATAGAAAACTTGAAATATAAATTAGGATGTAACTTATGCAAANTGCAATGGAGAAAAATGATTCATGTAGCCGACCCCACGTAGTGGGATTAAGGCTTTGTTGTTGTTGTATTGCATATATAGTTTTTTTTTTTGGCAGTTAAAGTGATTATGTATTATAATCTCAAGAAAAATGAGTTCAAGATTATCAAGTACTTCAAAAGCTATGTACTGAATGGTGATCAAGTGAGGAAAGATGCTACTTCAGGGTTTTTGATGAAGATCTAACATTCATACCTGCAGAAGTATTCAAACATCGGGCTAAAAATTCATCGCCCGATGAAGACTTTGATACTAATGGTTTCAACACATTCGAAGAGGGGGATGTTCAAGAGATGATCCAATTAAGAGGAGATTACAACTGCTTTGGTAAACTATATCTATGTATTTATGTAGCCTTTTGTAAACTATATCTTTGGTAAGAGGAAATTACAACTGCTTTGGTAAACTATATCTATGTATTGAGTGTATTTATGTAGCCTTTTGCAGTGTCTTCTTGTAGATGTTTGTTATTTCAGTTGTATTGTGGATTTCTAAATGTCTTTTCAATATTTATGTAGCCTTTTGTAGATAGTATTTGTTGGTTTATACTTTACACACACACATAGATATAGATATATATATATTTATTTATTTATTTGCGCGCGCGCGCGTGTTATTTTGAAACCAAATATTTTTTAATTGTTCTATTGCATATCTAGTTTTTTTTTTTTTTTTTTTTT